>OU964968.1:9008651-9026151 GCA_918808275.2 Dolichovespula sylvestris
TTGCCAGGGGGCTAATCGCATTTGTGTCCTGTGTATGTGTATGACCCTGCAATTTTTATAGACACTTGTATAGAGTAGAAACAATGTGAAGAGCGATAATGATTTACGATTGAACATATAAGATTTAATTTGTTTATATACATACTAGCAATATTCGCGAGAGTCTAATGATGGGATAACAAAGGGACATTTTATGTTTTATTATTTTGTACTCTTTATCGATTATCTATTTTTTGTCATACATATTATATATACATATATATATATACACACGCATACATACGTATACACGCGTATATATATGTATACAGATACTGACCTGAGTATGAGTACGTTGTGCTCTGTTTTGCCCAGAATGGAACGTACTACGGCTTGGAACATTTCGTGGAAATGCCGGTGTTGTTGGTGTTGCCAGTCTATTGCTTGGAGGTACACCCAAGCTGATAAAAAAAAAAAAAAAAAAAAAAAAAAAATTTATTTTACGATGAATACTATTATTTCTTTCCGTTTATTTTTTTTTTTTTTTAGTTTTTGCTTTTGCTTTTATTTTACTTCTTCTTCCGCGATCGCTACTATGCTCTATTTTTATTTTTTGCATATTTTAATTTTTGTATTCTTACACGTTCCCCGTAAAAATAAGTCTGTGCGAAACATTTGCATATATGTATATTTATTTATTTATTTATTTATTTATTTTGTTGTTGTTGTTATTGTTCTTCCAAAGAGACAGAATAAATGATATGCAGAAGAATAATCCGAGAAGAGATATATATTCGATCGAGAAAACGAATATGTTTTTACTTATTTGTAAATTTACAACTGTCATGGAAAAGCTTCGCTATAAAGAATTCACATATCATTTAAGCAACATTCCATGTATAGATATAAAAGAGTATAATCGTAACATATAAGCATATTTAAGAGATTATATATTGTTTTGTTTAGATATTTCTTTTTTTCTTTTTCTTTCTTTTTTATTATCGTTAAAAAACTATATCCATCATATTCATACATGCATCAATAAATACTTCAAAGATAGATACAAAAACGGGATCGATCTTTTGACGATCGATCCCGTTAGAAATTTGCTAGAGACGAATTGGAGAATAGTCATTATTTTCTATGTGGAATATAAAATTGAGTTTTAAAACTTTGAAGTACTTAAACTGTTAGTCGGTGAAATTGACATTCAAGTGAATATTAAAAAGGTTATTTATTATTTTCAAACGAAGGAAAAACATTCTTTAGTATTAAACACTTTCTCGATATCGTCAAATTTCTTTTTCTTTTTTCAAAATGTAGCACATATCTAAAAAAAAAAAAAAAAAAAAAAGAAATACTGTACCATCGCATACATGCATACTAACTAATGATCGTCTAGTGTCATGTAACTGCATTACGTTTTATGCATCTACAATGAATAAAATAGAGATCAAAGAGTTTTCCCCAACGATCAAGTGACTACTAATTTTTTATCATGATCGTCTAATACAACACAAAGAGTAGTGCAATATTTATCATTTGAAGGGGGGGTGGGTGGATGAAGGGGTGATGCGTTATAAAATGTATAAATGGGGGGAAGGGGGATGCGAATGAGAGAACCACTGATGGTATTTAAATGGCAGGAAAACATAAAGGGCAATATGATACACATGCAAATGAAAGATAGAGATACGAGGGAAATTATAGCAATGAGCGAGAATGACCAAAAACTGTCCTAGAGAAAAATCTATGGAGAGAGAAAGAGAGAGAGAGATAGAGATAGATAGATAGATAGATAGATAGATAGATAGATAGATAGATAGATAGATAGACAGACAGACAGATAGATAGATAGATAGAGATGATCGTTTTGAAATTATGCGAAATATTAATTTGAGTGTTTAACAAAACCGTTATAGCAAACTGTGAAAAAATTTCATATCGCCTCGTTATATATATAAATACATACACACACACGCGCGCGCGCGCGCACACACATATATATATATATATGTGTGTGTGTGATATAAAAATAATGAAAAAAAAAAAAAAAAAAAACCTCGACGAGATAACAATGTAATATATAATTCCCCGTTGTTTATACCCTAAGAGAGTTAGTGGCCCAAAAAAAAAAGAGTATTAGAAGCGGTCAATATGTGAATGAATAAAATGTATCGGAACATTTTATATAATACGGGATTTTGTATAAAGGTTGGTCGATAAGGTATAGAGAGAGAGAGAGAGAGAGAGAGAGAGAGAGAGAGAGAGAGAGAGAGAGAGAGAGAGAGAGAGAGAGAGAGAGAGAGAGAGAGGGGACCTGTACCTCTGCCTAAGAGGGTCAGCAGTGGCGAGTAAGGAGTTGTGGGCGTTGCGTGGTTGAGGGTCCAGTAGTGAATGGTCGCTGGGAGGTACGCCACTGGAGGAACGGTGACCTGCACTGATGCTCGCAGACTTGGTGTGACCCCGTGTCGGTCTAGTGCCTTCGCCCAGGCTGTGCACAAAACTAATGAACAATTTGCCTGGCCCTACTTTTCTGCATGTTAGGAGAAAAAAGAAAAGAAAGAAAAAAAAAAAAAGAAAAAAGGAAAAAGAAAAAGAAACCCTCTACTACTATCCGCATATGTTCCATAGGAGGATAATAATAATAATAATAATAATAATAATAATAATAATAATAATAATAAAAATAATAATAATAATCTACGATAACTACACACACGCACCTTCTCTTAATCCTCTCGCACTAACTATTAGCTAAAAATATACCCTATGTGTGTGTGTTTGTGTGTGTGTGTGTGTATTTACTGTTGTTGTTACTGTTATTGTCCGTATACACTATAGGTGTGTGTTGTGTATCGTAAAAAAAAAAAAAAAGAAAAGAGAAAAAAAAAACAACGAGAAGACCCAATTCTATTATTATGATTTACGTCGATAAAAATAATACTGGAGATGTGACAAACATCTGTAAATTATTCCGTTAGGTTACGATGATATTTTTCATATCTTTCGTTCCGATTATTATTAGTTAATATTTGTTCGAGAGTACGTAGCAATGTCGGTCGTATCCGTGGGAGAACTTGAGAATATTATATATGTGTATTGTTACACGTGATCAATGTCCACATTGTTAGAAAAATTTATATGAAAGAAAGAAAGAAATAAAGATAAACGAAAGGAAAAAGAAGAAGATGAAGAAGAAGAAGAAGAAGTAGTAGTAATAGTAGTAGTAGTAGTAGTAGTAGTAGTAGAAGAAGAAAAAAAAAAGGAAAAGAAAGAAAACTTTATCGCGAGTAGAGTCCGGGAAATATCAAAAGGATGATGGAAAAAGGATGAATACGAACGAAAGAAATTGTTCGCCATAAATAATAACTTGATTCTGCCAAATATTTGTATGAATATAATAATCAAAATAATATATGGACGCTTATAAAATAAACAATGATGTATGGATGATGTTTAATGAATATGTTTTCTCTCTATATGAACACACGTTCTTATTCCTAATAGTATTTGAAAAATATAATAAAGACATGTGGATGTAAACTTGTGGTTCAAATGTAATTTTAGCAAGCATCTGTACACATGTAATGCACGTTTAATTAGATATTGTTCGCTTAATACATCTGTCCAAGCCGTAATATATATATATATATATATATATATATATATATATATATATGTATGTATATGTATATATATAAAGAAAGTGAACTGCAATAATGACCGTCTGGCAGGCAGCAGCCAACACATGCTAGAGCAATGCAAACAAACAAATAAACTCCCTGGGCTCTCTGCTGACAGATTCTGTTATCTCATCCAAAACATTTTTCAAAACTTTTTCTAAATTAGTTCAATACTCTTAACATACAAATTTAATTAGTCATCTATTAGTTAGTACAAGATTAGGATTGTTAAAATCGACACAAAAGGTATTATCTTCTAAAATTTCAGATACGCAATCTAAATTTCACTTTTTCGTATGTCTTGTTAGAGGAGGGAAGAAAATAATGGAAAACAAAAGAAAAGAAAAGAAAAGGAAAGAAAACAAAAACGAAGAAAAAAAAGAAAATAACGATACAAGGACAGATACTGGATACGATGTGCGAAGGTTTAATTAACATCATTAATCAACGATTTAGACTTGATTCTTTTTTTTTTTTTTTTTTTTTTTTTTTTTAATATTTCCTCGTACGTCACAATTCGCGCATATCAGAGAGATCCAGTATCCTATAAAGTGGATCGTATATTAATTAAAAACAGGCTGCCTGAAATAACGAAAAGAAGGGTAGTGTCGTCGTGGACGCAAATGAAAAGTATTCGCGCAATGAACATTTTCAGGGAACCTCTTATCAATTTATATAGAATCCCAAGTATGACGGTTTCAAATAAATAATATTTTAAATTAACGAATAATTTGACGAATGAAACTATACCTGGGTACGTCGTTGGTTCTTTCAGTGGAGGAAGATGTTTTTGCTTGGTCGTAGGAGATGGTGCTACGTCGACCAACAGAACCAGGAGCAGGTGAGGTAAGTGGCCGAACACCACCTACTCCTGCATTCATTGTGTTGCTCTTGTTGCCCACCCTTCCTTTACTACTGGGACTTGTACCCACGCCTAGAATGAACATTGTCACTGCAAGCCTCATTAGATATGGTTCAACACAAAACAAAGCGGCATAACATTAAATTATAACAGACAAGGCAAGGTTTAGAAGAACAATGAGGGCTCTGCGGAGCTATATCGGATCCTGCTTCTGTGTAAAAGAAGAAGAGGAGGAGGAAGAAGAGAAAAAAAAAAGAGAGAGAGATCCGTGGCAACTCTCTCGTCTCATTATTACATATGTTACATATATGATAATTAAAAAAATGAAAGATAACAAAAAAATATATATATATGTGTGTGTGTGTGTGCGTGTGTGTGTGTGCAATGCGTTCAGTATGACAAAATTATGACAACTTGAATTCTCGATTGCTTGTATACAATATCACGTGTCAAGGTATAGAAAAGTCGAAAGATTTTTTAACCAAGACACGTCGAAAACGTTAAGCAGTATATATATATATATATACACACACACACACACACAGCATGATATTTAAGGATAGTGACGTGTGGTTTATTTTAATCGTGAGATCGTATGATGCAAAAAACAAAAAAAGAAAGTTCACGATCAAACACGGTAACGGACACACATTGCGAGATAATAATAATAATAATAATAATAATAATAATAATAATAATAACAAAAATAAAAATAATAATAAGTAATATATAGAAATTTGAATAATCGATAAAAATAAATTAGCAACGAATCCATTGGCAAACCTTGTCCAAAAAAAAAAAAAAAAGCAAATATAACGATTATTATCTTAAGCTTTAAAGATTATATATATATTTATATAATGTAGCATAAATAAGCAAATAATTTGTTCCTAAAGTGCCTCGTGTGAGAGTACTCGAGAAACAATATTTTGAACTCACTGGTATCGAGTTGGCCGGGACTGTTTTTTGGGGCGGAAGGCCGTGCGGCAGAGACACGTGCGCTATTCTCCTTGATCGTTGCCGCGTCTACGGTATTCTGCCGTTTGAAATTGCTACCGCCTCCGCTACTTGTAACCGTTCCGCCAGTTACAGCAGGAGCATGATTATGATTCGTTGCATTACCTGGACTTGGTGCACCTCCTAAGAGATACATTTTTTTCCTTTTTTTATTTAATCACAAAAATTCCTCCTCCGATCCGTCGTGTTTCATTATCAATGTGGGGTGGGCGCGAGCGCGCGCATACGGAATTGAGGCGGCGAGGGGGAGGGGGAGGGGCTTTTGTTCATGCTTTTAGCATAAAACTCATTAGTTCATTACAGTTAAGAAAATCTTCTGCTTACCCGATTTATAACGTTTGTCCTTTTTCTTTTTTTTTTTTTTTCTCTCTCTTTGTTTATATATATATATATATACGTGTATAATAATAAGTTTTGTCAGATAAGATTTTGGTTAGACCCGTTATTGTATTAAAATACACGACGAACACTTACGAAGGGTTTCGCCACCAGACGAGGCCCGTCTGCTGGGCTTTGGATTGCTAGCAGAAATACTTCTGTGAACACTTCTGTGTGAGGGACTTTGTACGGCACCACCCGTACCTCCTCCGCTACTTCCACCTCCACCTGAACCAACTTGTGCGGGAATGGTGCGCAACGATAAAGAACTGCCGGACCGCGAGCCGTCGCTTTCGGGCTATATTGTAAAGGAGAGAGAGAGCAATTTCGTTTAATTTAATTTGATTTGATTTAATTTAATTTAATTTAATTTAATTTAATTTAATTGATCGATTAAATTATCGACAAATATTGACGAACGAAAACGGGATACACGTGTTGTTTAACCATCGGGTATCCCCAAATCGTCATCTCGTTTCACCTTTTTTTACTTTTTTTTTTTTTTTTTTTTTTCGTTCTTTCTCTCTCACTCTCACTTCAACTTACATCTGTTGTTTTTCTGCCTAACAGCAAGTACGTCGCGAATACATCGTCGTATTTAGCTTGACCTAATGATTCTTCGATTTCGTTCCTCGTATATCCCATATTGGCTAAGGCCTCTGAAACAAATACGTTGGATCGGCATAGTCACATCGATTTAGGGGGGAAAAAAAAAAAAAAAAAAAAAAAAAAATTATATTCTACGTATAACATATATACGATAAAACAACAACGACACAACAATAACGACAACAATGATACATCTACGCGTTTGAGGAATTAAGGTTAAGTTATATTAATCATCTACACGTACACGTATATTATAACGAAACGAATAACGAAGGGATAACTAAACTATTTCGATTTGGTTGCCCGAAACATAGATTAGATAAATCGTTTGGATGCTACGTATTTAAGACAAAGGTTCGCTAATTTTACACATTGTGGATACTAAATTAACGTCGAACTGTTTAACTACACACACAAGGACGAATTAGAAATTATTTCATGCAGAGATATATCAGTCGAATAAGAGAGAGAGAGAGAGAGAGAGAGAGAGAGAATAATTACATACAATCGAAATAAGCGCAAAAGAATGATCGAACGTAAGGCCGTGCGATAATTCGTTCGAGGAGTCGCGCTCTGTCGATTTGAAAAAAAAAAAAAATAAAATAAAATAATTTAAACGAAATCGCGCTTTTTTTTTTTTTTGGGTATTAAAACTACTGCATGCGATCGCGCGAATTTTTACTCATCGAAATGATGCATCAACGCGTTCTAGTTAAATAGTAAAAAATTAAATAAGATTTGTCTGATATATATCCGTAAGTTAATAAGATAATATATATATCTATATATATATATATATATGAACATATTTTCCTGATACGTCTTCCGTTGTGGTCAATCTTTTTTTTTAGAACATGGCGATGCGATTAGTAGTGGTATAAAGGCATATCTCACAAGAGAAGTGACAGTCTTTTTTGTTTGTTTTTTTTTTTGTTTTGTTTTGTTTCGTCGAAATGCTTTTACAGAAGTCAAGAGTGCCCACATTTTAGATATGGTATGCTAAACATAAAAACAGTAAGTAGTAAGTGTTATGTACATACTGGCAGACTCACCTATCCTCTTGTGGTCTTTATAATCAGGTTCGGGTTCTAAGTACGGTTTCAATTCATCATCCTCATATCCCATATTCATCCATTTATCCTTCATTATATTCTGTGGGAGAACGAAAAGAAAAGGGGGGAAGGAAAAAAAAAAAAAAAAAAAAAAAAAAGAAAGAAAACAGAAAGAAAAGAATCAACGCTTTAAAGTTATCTCATACATACACTGGTAAAAAGAAATGTTTGTTTGATTGTTTTTTTTTTTTTTTTTTTTCTAACATAACTCACGAGTTTAATACTACTCGAACCTTATCTCCACGTACCTCTAATGAGGCCCGCTTCGTAGGGTTAAGCACCAAGAATTTTTTCAAGAGATTTTCACAGTCGGTTGACATGTAAAATGGAATCCGGTACTTTCCCCTTAGCACCCTTTCCCTTAACTCCCTCAGTGTTGACCCATCGAATGGCAGTGAGCCAGATACTAACGTATACAGTATAACTCCCAACGACCATACGTCCACTTCAGGTCCGTCGTACTTTTTACCTGTCGCGTCACGACGAAAAAAAAAAAAAAAAAAACAAGAAAAAGAAAATTAAAGATACGTTGGCCATTTTGAACAGGCAAAAGTAGGTAGTAAAATGAAATATATACTAAAGGTGTTAATTCGAACCTTGGAAAAGTTCAGGCGCCGCGTAAGGTGGCGAGCCACAGAAGGTGTCCAATTTGTTTCCAGGCGTGAATTCATTACTGAAACCAAAGTCGGCGATCTTTATGTTCATCTCGCTGTCCAGTAGCAAATTCTCGGCCTTCAAGTCTCTGTGGATGATCTTTTTCTGATGGCAGTATTGCACGGCAGATACGATTTGCCTGAATTTGGCGCGTGCTTCCTTCTCCTTCATTCGGCCATGTAAAACGAGATAATCGAATACCTCGCCTCCGCTTGCGTACTCCATTACCAGGTACAGTGTCTTTTCAGTCTCGATAACTTGGAAAAGTTTCACTATGTTCGGATGGTCGAGCATCTTCATTATCCTTACTTCTCGAAAGAGCTGTTAATTTGGAAATAAATAAATAAATAAATAAATAGATCGTTAATTATTACGATTAGAAAATTCAATTGCTCACAAATTCTTTAGACTTTTCTTTTTTCTTTTTTTTTTTTTTTTTTTTTTTTAATTTCCTAGGAAATATAATTACAAGGGTGTTTCAGATAAAGCAGCTAAATGTTATCTTCGTTTTTTTTTTTTTTTATGATGCGACAAAATTTTATGGCATACTTTGAATGATTTAAAAAGAGGTATGTTATGAATAGTTTATATATATATATATATAATAGTATAATGTTATGTATGTTATAGATAGCCTCCTTTAGCTGAAACACCCTGTATATATATAGAAAGAGATTCGACTCAAATATTATATATGTATATATATATATATATGTATATTTATATTAACCTTTTGAAGACTACCCGGATTAAGTTGCGTTTTGTCGATAATCTTGATGGCCACCTCCTTCCCCGTAGGCACATGCTTAGCAAGCTTGACCTTGGCGAAGTTACCCTTACCAATGGTTTTGAGTAACTTGTATTTGCCAATGTGCGGTTCCTCGGAGGTACGGCTCCTGGACGACATACGTCCACCGCTGGTCGACAATGCTCCAACGCCATCCCCTGTCTGCAAGTAACAAATAAAAAAAAAAAAAAACACTCGAATTAACGACCATACGAGAATCTTTTACTATCGTTTATTGCTCGAGTCCTTTGTTTATAGACGTTGCGATAAATAAAAAAAAAAATAAAATAAAAAAAATCGAAACGAAAGAACAGTTCCAAGAATATCATTTCATTCGTAATTAGTGATATACAACTCCTACACACATATATATATATGCATATAATATAGGTATATATTAAAAGGAAGATATATATATATATATATATGTATGTATACGCGTGAACGAACGAATCGCACTTGACACTTTTTCAAGGACGTGCCATTGTCAATGCGATTAATTAAGGCTCGTTAGTAGTGCACCAAATAAAGATCATTTCGAACGGAATTCCCGTGTGTGTAGATCGTTAATAAAACGCGCTATGTCTAACGCGAGAAGAAATCAAGGACACGCACAGATGCGCGCGTTTCCGTTCGTTACGAATTAAAACGTAAAACGTAATATTCTTCGACATACCCCACCCTCGCCAATCAACCACCCACCCACCCGACAAGTTAAATGTATCGTCTACTCGAAACTCGCATAAACGATGTCTCGTCTCGTTTGTAGAAAATTTTCATTTTATTCGCTGATCGATTTAAGGTAACTGACATCTCAAAAGTGTTTTGCTTTCTGTTTCATTAAAAAAAAAAAAAAAGAAAAAGAAAAAGAAAAAGAAGAAAAAGAAAAGAATAAGAAACGGCAAGTAACGATATAATTAATTGTCAAGGGAGGTCAATTACCCGCGTTAGGCCACGAGTGACCATCTTGCAAGAGGTGGCCGCAGCAGCAGCAACCTTCGAGGTCGCCAGCTTGAATGTGTGTTCTCTTTGCAATAATCTCTTGTAAAGATTCTTTCTTTCTTTTTTTTCTTTTTTTTTTTAAGGGATAAAAAGGCGTCGATTTGAAACGCGTCAACGACGGATCATTCACATATCGTCGGATCGATCGTTTCGTTCGTACAATGCGTAACGTCCAATCGACTATCTCGTTTGTTCTGTTTATTTAAAAAAAAAAAAAAATTATAATAAATAAATAAACCCCCACACCCAGAACACTCGACGACGATTATAATTATCGATATGAACGCGTTTCGTTAATGAAAATATTTTCAGGACAAGGTGATCAATTTATCGCGAGATCTTATTCCGTTTTACGATATATCCGTACGCAAATAAAATCTTACGATCGGTTGAGAGACACGAGGATGTATTATCATTTAATAAGCGATATAACGTCATCTTAAAATTTATATATATATATATATATATATATATATATATATATATACAGAGAGAGAGAGAGAGAGAGAGAGAGAGAGAGAGAGAGAACGATTTCCGACATAGACGAGAGAGGCTTAAGGCAGCCTTAGAAAGTACCCTTTACTACCAACCCCCAACCCCCGTCCATCCCCCAGCACCCAGCTCCCGAAGTGCTAAGATTCGACCTTGTTCGCGAACAAAAAGACGACGAAGACGACGTTCGACCAATATCGTTCTTATTATTATTAATTAATTACTTTAGACAACAATTTTATATAGAAAAATACACGATCAAACGAAAACATAAATATATCTAATATCTAATATATATATATATAAACATACATACATAATCTAGGATTAAGTAGGATCGATTAATTCGATCCGGTTCGATGTTAACAATCGACATTAATTAATAATTATTACGAGACGATAGACACGGAGAGAGAGAGAGAGAGAGAGAGAGAGAGAGAGAGAGAGAGAGAAAAGGAGATAATAAAAACGAGTACATTAAACGAGTACGAACATCCGAGGCAGTGAAGGATCAACAAGGATTGTATATAATTGATAAAGAACTATGACGACTACTCGACGTTTGTCGATGATCCCTCGTAAAGTAAGGACGATGACGATGACGACAATGACGACAATGACGACGACGACGACAGGATGGAACACTTTCGATCAGTTTTCGCAACGAATGCAACGAGCCGGTTCGTCGTCGTGATTGGCGAGTAGTGAACGACGACGAGTAGACGAACGTAACGCGATCCATTCAACGGCTCGCACCACACTACTACTAACTACTATACAACGTCCAATTTATTTCTTTTTTATTTTTTTCTTGTTTTACACTTTGGAGACACTATCGGCGATTGGAAAGTAAACGAACGAACAAACAAACAAACAAACAAACAAAAAAGAAGAAGAGTGAAAAAAGAAAGATTGAAATCTTTTGCCGAATGTCTTTCAACGGTTGATTATTGCACACACACACACAGAGAGAGAGAGAGAGAGAGAGAGAGAAAGAGAGAGAGAGAGAGAGAGAGAGAGACAGCTCTTTCTGTTCCTTTCGATAGATCGAGATTTCGAAACACACAGTTTAATAATTAACGACGGCGAAGACTACGAAGACGATGACGACGATGAGGAAATGGAGTAGCAATAGTAGTAATAGTAATAATAGTAGTAGTAGTAGTAGTAATAGAAGACGACGAAGAAGAAAATAGACGGTAAGTGTCCGTTGGCTCGAAGAATCTTCTTTTAAAATGATAATGCAACAACGAGCAGGCGTTAACAGGGAACGTCATCGGGCGAGTAGCAACAGAATATCACTACTATCGTCACTACCACCGCCACTACTATCCACTGTCACCACCCACCACCCACCACCCACCACCGTCACCAACACCACCAACAACAAGGAGCCACGACGTAACCGTTTCTTTAAAAAACTTTTCTGGGTCGTTGTCTCGATTGATTCGTATCGCATGGCCGTCGTCGTTCTAACCTAATAAATTTTCTCGGATTGATCATCGACATGATCTCTCTCTCTCTCTCTCTCTCTCTCTCTCTCTCTCTCTCTCTCTCTCTCTCTTTCTCTTTCTCTCTCTCTCTCTCTCGCGAAGGAGCAACCGACTCCTTTCCTTTTTCTTCGCGAAACGAATCACCCTCGACTGATCTCTCTCTCTGCTGGGGTTACAGCGTGCGCGCGCGTGCGAGAGAGTGAGTACACGAGAGATACAAGGAGCACAGAGAGAGAGAGAGAGAGAGAGAGAGAGAGAGAGAGAGAGAGAATGAGAGTGAGAAAGAGAGATAGATAGGAGAGAGAGAGAGAGAGAGAGAGAACGACAGAGAGTCTCAACACAGCCGGAGGGATGCGAGAAAGGAGAATCAATACGCGGTGTGTCGCCACCCCCGGTGGAAGCGAACCACCCTTGAAAGCTGAGCCTACCCTCTCTCTCTCTCTCTCTCTCTCTCTCTCTCTTCTATTTCTCCTCTTCCTCTTCCTCTTCGTCCACCTAGTCGACGTTTGGCTGCCGCCTCCTGAACGACGTCGTCGACGCATGCGCGTCTCTGGGACGAGAGAGAGAGAGGGAGAGAAAGAGAGAAAGAGAGAGAGAGAGAGAGAGAGAGAGAGACAACATCAAGAGTGGAATTCTACCTACCAGCAGCAGCAGCAGCAGCAGCAGCAGCAGCAAAGTCGACCCACCTATATCCGAAGGGAGACCACCAGCACCAACTCGTCGACATGCGCTCGAATACAACTCTTGGATAAGAGAGAACGAGGAGAGTGACAGAGGGAGAGAATCTAGAGAGAGAAAGAGAGAGAGAGAGAGAGAGAGATAGGGAGAGAGATAGAGATAGATAGAGGACGGTGCTTTTGGTCAGCTGATCAACGGATTCGATGAGCTAACGGATGTTGCAGAAGGCTGCTGCTGCTGCTGCTGCTGCTGCTGCTGCTGCTGCTGCTACTGATGCTGCTGTTGCCGTTGGTACCGAGGCTGGCTCTATCTTCCGCTGCTATTATCAATCATACTCTTCGAACCCATCAAAATTTTCTATTAGTTTCTCCTCGCCCGGATATCACTTTCCTTTTTTTTTTTTTATCGTCATCGTCATTGTCGTCGTCATCGTCATCATCATCATTATTATTATTATTATTATTATTGTTTTTTTTTGTTTGTTTGTTTGGTCCATTTGTCGTTCCTCCATTCGGTATAATATCATTTTTAGATAACCTTTTTCGAAGAAAGTCGAAAAGGCACCCGATGAATTTTCAATCCAGCCCAGATTTCACTTTCCTAAAATTGAATCTATCAATCTAGGGACGATCGCGAAAATAGAATGTACGACGAACCGTATATAGATTATTATATATTCTAGAGAAGTTGTTTTTCACGATGGACGACGGTTTGGAGAAGGGCCTGAGGGTATATATGTGGTTCAGGGAAGAGGGAGGGATGGGGTTGGGGGATGGGGATGGCCGGACGTAAGCGTAGAAAATCAAAGTCGGACTCGGACTGTCTTTGTCTATTCCAAGGTTTTATTATTACGTCGCGATCCATACGATGTGACATTGGACGTGGCGTACTTAACGCGGTTTATTATAATCTTCTCAAATACAACCCCTCCACCCCCTCCCCTCCCCATCATTTTTCTACTTAACCTTTTGCGTGTTCTCCATTTGGAATGAATACGTTAAGCGCGTCGAAGTAATTCTAGAATCATCTTCGATATCTTGAAAACGTCAGACTTTGGAAAGACAGAAGAAAGAAAAAAGAAACGAAAAAAAAAAAAAAAGAAAGCCAACAAAAGGAAATTGATTTCTCTTACTTCCCTTTTTTTTCTATCTTTTTCTTCTTTTTCTTTCTTTTTTTTTTTTTTTTCTTTTCTTTTATATATCTTTCAAAAAGGTACCTACAACCTTTCCACCCTAAATTCGTTACTCGATCGAGTGCATCCTGGCAAAGTGACTCGATCAATCGAGTTCGATAGGTCCCACGATCGTTATAGGCGATGCTTCTCGTAGTCCTCTCTCTCTCTCTCTCTCTCTCTCTCTCACACACACACACACGCACACACTCTCTACGCAGATCGTAGAGTCGACGGGACGACGACGACGACGACGACGACGACGGCAAGGGAAGCCATCCGGATTATTTCAGCTCGAACGGATGAGCCGCAGACTGTACACCCGACCGAGAGTCATCAGCTCTCTCTCTCTCTCTCTCTCTCTCTCTCTCTCTCTCTCTCGGTTGGCAGAGAAGCGCGTAGAAGTGCATTAACGTCGTTGCAACGCGTTCGGTGCGAACGACTTCGCGTAAATATAGTTGTAATATATCCTCATCCCCAAGCCCCTCCCCCTCCCCCTCCCCCTCCCTCCATCGTCACCGTCTATATATCGTTTGATATTTTCAATTTCCGATCCAATCCTACGATTGAGATTATCTTCTACACATTTTTTATTTATATCCACTTTGTTATCATTAAATCTCAATTATCGAGATTCGAAAAAAAGAAAAGAGGAAAGAAAGAAGAAGAAGAAGAAGAAGAAGAAGAATAAAAAAAGAACACCTTCGATCAAATTAACATTAAAATAACTCGAGAGTATCGTCGAGGTATCAGATAAAAAGAGTTGTGTCAGAGAGAAAGATATATATATATATATATAATATAAAGATTACGCGATATTTTTTAGGAATGTTCGTTAAGTCACGGCGTTAATAGTAACGCAATAAAAGGATATACCTACGATCGATAAATACCGACGAATCATTGATATGCAGATAGTTCAAGATTTTTCCTGTTTCTCCAATCAAGGAGAAAAAAGTATTCCCACGTATTATATACATATATACGCTTATATATATACATATGTATCATGAATTACATGTCCATGAATTACACACACACTCTCTTACGATACTTCTTAATACTATAATATAACCGTCCGACGATTATCAAACGCGAGAACAATTTTCCAAGTGATTTATTTTTATTTCTTATTCTCATCTTTTTCCTGTTTTTTTTTTTTTTTTTTTTTTTTTTTTTTTTTTTTGTTATCGTCGAATATTAAACCTTCGAAAGTAACGGGAAAAAGGGGAGCACAGCTGGCGGATTTGTTAAGAACGATAAATATAAACAAAAAAAAAAAAATCGACTCGATGCTACGAGATAAAATTAATTAAAATATCATTATCATTATCGTGGACCGAGGGAGTGTGGGGGGACGAGGGAGATTGTTTAATAGGGAAAGGGAAGGAGAAAAGAAAAAAAATATATATATATATAAAAGAGAGAGGAGAGAGAGAGAGAAAGAAAGAGAAAGAGAGAAAGATTTTTCGATACCTCCTTCTCGTTACGAACACCTTTCTGCATGACGTCAGAGAGTGGCCTGAAAGTACTGCTCACAATATTGTTCTGTTGTTGTTGTTGTTGTTGTTGTTGTTGTTGGTGTTGTAGCAATTGTTGTTGTTGTAGCTGTTGCTGTTGTTGCTGTAGCTGACGTTGATGATCTTTCTTCGTGATGATAGGTCTTACGAGGGTGCGAACCGGTTGTTGCACCCTCGTAGTCTGTGCTCTCAAGGGAATTTCCGGTTCCTGTCCGCGTCTGGTATCGGAGGCGGTCCTCGAGAGCTTCACCGAGGATGGCTTCTTCGGTGCGATGCTCGCATTTCCGGTTGAGTTTCTCGTCGCGTCTCCGCGGTGCAACGGCGAGGCCCTTTTATTATTATTCACTTATGTTTTTCGTTTTGTTTCTTTTTCGTCGATCGCTTTCTTATTTCTTTTCTTTTTCTTTTTTTCCCCCATTGTTTCCTCTCTCTTCTTTTTTTTTTTTTCTTTTTTTTTTTTGCTCTTTTTACAAATTTCTTTTCTTTTCTTTTTTTTTTTTTTGTTCGGTCCATCTCGAGAGAGAGAGAGAGAGAGAGAGAGATATTCTCTCAAGATGTGTATATATATATATATATATATATGCACACCATAAATTGTTTATCTACACGCGCGTGCGTGTGTGTATATATGTATGCCCAAGAAAAAATACAAAATAAAAAAAAAAACAAAAATAACGAATGTACACGCGATCGACGGATAAGATCGTTGAAAGATTCGAAAAAGAGGAAGGGAAAAAGAAACAAGAGAGAGAGAGAGAGAAAATCCAAATGAAATTTATACAAAGCTAAGCGTCGTGTGTTTTATCGTCGAGTCAAACGTATTCCGCCCCTCCCCTCCCCTCCCCCCCCCCTCCTCCCCCACCCTTCCCTCGTCCTTTTCTCCTCGCCGTCGTCGTGCCTAATAAGCGAACGAGGACGGAACGGCGGAAATCGAAAGAATCGACCGATCAAATTGGGTAAACTAAATGTGAATTCGAGCGAGGAAAGAGCGGTGGGGTGGAGGGTGGAGGGAGGGAGGGAGGGGTGGCGGTGGCGGCGATGGTACGTATATAATCGGAGCGACGTGTGGGTGTAATGGAGCGTTGATTGTTGCTCGGATATATCACGGGCGAGCGTAAAGCAATCGGTTGGACGATATAGAGGTCGAATAAAAGAAAATACATGGATTTTTCTTCTCTCTTCTCTTCGACGCCGCGAATTATTATTCGTGTATGTAGATTTTAATTTTGCGAGGGAACGCGATCGTTTCCGTCGAACCTATGTGAACGATGGAAAAAAAAAAAAAAGAAAAGAAAAGAAAAGAAAGGGGAAAAAAACTACGAAGAAGAAGAAGAAGAAGAAGAAGAAGAAGAAGAAGAAGAAGAAGAAGAAAGAAACGAAAGAAAATTCAATCAAAATTGCCCGCGCGTATTGAGAAGGACCGATCGACCCATCTCAACCCATTCACATATATACACGCGCGCGCGCGAACGCGAGGGCACGTATGTACTTATTATAAATTGATAAAATTTACCCCTCGGCCTCGTCGTCGGTTACATTCTTCAATAGATCCTCGTGTTCCCTGTAACGCAATTCAACCTCGTGCCCAAATTCCTCGCTGTTTTTCAATTGACGGTTTTTCGCAGCGGCGATCGTACCCATCTCGATCGCCTTGACCTGTTGTTCCAATCGTTGAAGCATGTCGGTACTCTCCTCGTTAGTATTTTTCTTTTGTTGTTGCTGTTGTTGTTCCTGCTGCTGCTGCTGCTGCTGCTGTTGTTGTTGTTGTTGTTGTTGTCGTTGCTCTTGACGTTGCTTCAGTATCAAGTCGAGACTGACCGGTTGTTTCGACGAATCGATCGGCGCAGGTACTTTCTGCTCGCTCGACAATGTTATCAACGTTGGCTCGAGAATCGGTTGTATGATCTTCGAGTTCTTAAATGCCTTTAACTTCTCCTCGAGATTCGCGTCTATCATCGCATTTTCAACGGGTATCGTTCTCCTAGCGAATACCGGGGGTGTTCTATTTCCATAAGAAGTACCGCCGCACGACGACGACGACGACGAGGATGACGGTGGTG
>OU964968.1:9031151-9038651 GCA_918808275.2 Dolichovespula sylvestris
ATGGGAGCGCGTGACGATAATAATCCCATCCCGTTTGCTCCTTTAAATATAAAATTTTCCCATGTACAAATGATTTTCGAGCGCGAAAATATTTTCTTTTCCGAGTGAACGTTCTTACTTTTCTTTTTCTTTTAGTCGATTACAGATATATATGTGTGTGTGTGTGTGTGTGTGTGTGTGTGTGTGTGTGTGTGTGTGTGTGTGTGTGTGTGTGTTTGAGACGTCGTGACGATTTTTTTTTTTTTTTTTTTTGAATCGATCGACGGGATCAAAAAAACGCGTACGTTCCGTTGGCTCGTAACGTTGAAGAGGAATGTGTTGTATGGGAACAGCTGATTGTGTACATTTTCGAAATTACAGAGAACATATATGTATACACATATATACATATATTAATATATATGGAGAAATTTCGTAAGAGATTATTTCTCTTTTTCCACAAAAAATTACGATCTTTAATTTCCATTTAATCTCTTTAACCTCTCTTTTTCATTAGTCAAGCTAATTATTCTCTCTCTGTTTTTTTTTCTTTTCATTTTTTTTTTTTTTTCTTTTTACATACGATACATACGCTTTTTATTTGCCAAATGTGAAATATTATGAATCATCAAATATATGTTAAAGATGTGAGACATTTATTTTCTTTCTCTATCTCTCTCTCTCTCTCTCTTTTTTTTGGTTTTCGAATAGAACGTCCATTCCCAAAAAAATAATAACTTTAAATCTCAATTCGTTCGTTTAACTTATTTACAAGGGTTTACTAGGTCGACCAATTATTCTTCTTTTTAATATATATATATATATATATTTACATGTACACACACACACACACACACACACACAAAATTAATATATATATATATATATATATATATATCCACGTAGATTTAATGTGCACAGCAGTTTTAAACTCGTGCAGTCGAGTACTTTGGAAGCGTGCCAGAAGATCGTTGCAATTTCTCGACGACGTCGAGACGTCGAGAGGGTGCGAAAGGGTTTTTTTTCACGATAATCAAAAAAGAAAAAAAAAAAATCGTCGATGTCGCGAAAAAAAAGGGACAGGCTATAAGGAGACATCGATCCGATACAAATACCTATACGTATACCTACGGATATATATATATATATATACGTATATAAATCGAATGAAACTGGAAAGTGAAAGAGAAGAAGAAAGAGAGAGCGAAAAAAAAGAAAAGAAAAAAAAAACAGGAAAGAAAGAGAAAAGACAGGGTTGTGCGGGGCATTTATGGGTATTATTATATAGATTATGGTATTTGTTTCGAGACTCGACTAGGAGATATCACGCGCAAACACGCGAGTTCTGAATAACGTAATATAGGGCTCCGAGGGCTTTTTCTTTTTTCTTTTCTTTTCTTTTCTTTTTTTTTTTTTTTTTTCTTCTTGCAAGAGTTAATAGAAGATCTATATGCGTAGATACATATTCGCACGAACGCGAACATACGGTCTATTATATATCTATTATGTTCGATCGTGTTTTGTGTGTGTGTGTGTGTGTGTGTGTGTGTGTGAGACGAAGGACTTTGTTAGGGCTCGTTACAGAAACGCAACGGAACGAGAATCGTTCGAAAGGAGGATTCGCGGTCGAGAAAGCGGACGATGACGTGGTGGAGTACCATCATGGTCGTCGCGTCCGAGCATCGTCCATCCGAAGAGGAGAGAGAACGCGAGAGACTTCGATAAATTCTCAATGGATTAGAAATTAAGGACGCAAACCTAATTCGATCTGCTACGATAGATTTTCTCTCTCGTATATCTCAAATGTGAATAATAATCTATCCGATTGTTTCGAATAAAAGATGAAAAAAAAAAAAAATAAATAAATAAATAAATAAAAATAAAAAGAGGAGAGAGAGAGAGAGAGAGAGAGAGCGAAGAATAAAGAATAAAAAATAAAGGATAAAGGATAAAGATAAAAATCAAATAAATATACAAAGGTATATATATATATATTGGGTTGACAACTAAGTGATTGCTGATTTTAAATAAGAATCCATCGACAAAATCCGCAATCACTTAATTGCCAACCTATATATATATATAATATATATATTCTTTTTTTAGTAACAAAAAAAAAAGAAGAAAAAGGTGAAAATTTCAAGTATGAAAAAAAAAAAAAATAAAATAAAATGAAAAATAAAAATAAAGGAGTAAAGAGAAAAGAATTATAGGAAGGATGAAAAGCCTACGACGAGCTAAACGATTAAAATAATATTCTTTGAGAGATCAACCTTTGTCAAACGCAAAGATGACGAAGTATAACCTTGGTGGACTTGGAGTTAGTATTAACTAAGCAACTGCTGGCTGCTGCAGCATCTTTGGGGTGAAATTTCTCGCTTCTATTTCTTAGATGGACGATTACGACGACGATTTCCGAAATTGGAAGGACGTTGCGCCGGAAGAAGAAAGAGAAGAGGGAAAAGAAGAAGAAGAAGAAGAAGAAGAAGAAGAAGAAGAAGAAGAAGAAGCAGACGTGGTTGCTTTTGTTTCGCGACATTAGAATTACAGATCAACGAGAATAATAATAATAGTTGCTTGCTATTGGACGTGGCGAGTTCCTTCGATTCGAGTTTCCTTCTTGAATGTGTAATCGAGTTCGCATTTTTTTTTCTTTCACTCTTTCTCTCTCTCTCTCTCTCTCTCTCTGTATCTGTACGCAAAGAGATATACGCGGAACACGAGATGAAAAATAGAACGAAACGAAAGGAAGCGAAATTAAACGGACACTTCCTTCCAATTTTTGTTTTCTAATTCCTTTTTAATTTTTTTCTTTTATTATATATATATATATATATATATATATATATATATATATATATATATTTAAATACGTTGTTTCACGTCGATCCAGTAGTAGTATATCGGGCCTCCCTCTCGAATCTATAGGAGAATAAAACTAGCTAATTAAATTCTCTTGTATGTAAGACGTTTAGCCCGGTGGAATAGTTAGTTTTCCCTTGATTTACGTATCTAGCACGTACAACGCGCGTCGTACGCGGAGAATAAATAGGATTGAGATATTTAGCAACGTCGTAGTCAGCGATCGCGTAACGTCAGACGATGGATGATGATATCAATCTACGATGATCGATTCCTGATGAAAACAAAACGATTCTCTAACCGTATCGTCGAGGAGATGATAATTATCGAAGCTGAGCGTTCAAACGAGCGCGCGCTCGATCGTTCTCAACGTTACGAGCTATGAGAAAAAAAAAGAGAGAGAGAAAGAGAGAGAGAGAGAGATGTTAGAAAGAAGGAAAAGAAAGAAAGAAAGAAAGAAAAGATTAAAATTAAATAAAAAATTAGAAAAACGATAACAACAACAACGACAATAATAACAATAAAAATAATAATAATAATAATAATAATAATAATAATAATAATACTGCGCAATACCGGAACAAATATACACACATATACATTGTTACTTTGCTCGTTGATGAAAAATAATAAGAATGATTCTCTCTTTCTCTCTCTTGTACCTCTCTTGTACGGTTTAATCTAATCATGTGCTATCCAACTCTCTCTCTCTCTCTCTCTCTCTCTCTCTCTCTCTCTCTCTCTCTCTCTCTCTCTCTCTCTCTCTCTCTCTCTCTTTCTATCTCTTCTTTAAACGCATCGGGTTATGTAAACCGTTAATTCCTACGTATCTTAGTTTCCGTTTATAGTTCCTTCGTTTACTCGCTAACATTGGATGAAGAGAGATAGATAGATAGAGAGAAAGAAAGAGAGAGAGAGAGAGATGAAAATTCACCTCTCCCTATTTCACCCGTTCTTTTTCCTATCTCTTTGGAAGACGCAACTTGGAAAAGAAAAAAAGAAAGAAAAAAAAATCTTGCATTATATGGCCGACGAGGGTATTAAGAGCACGCATGCATATGTGTAAATATAAATGTGTGCGTTACGTGCGTAACGTATGTATGTATGTATATATGTATGTATGTATGTGTGTATATATGTATGTATGTATGTATGTATGTATGTATGTATGTATTTATCTATGTACAAACGATACGTACATACACATACATGCATGCATGCATGCATGCACGTATGTATCTATCTATGTATGTAGAGCTTATCGTGAAAGTATAGTCGGTTGTTAGTGCATTACGGTACTACGGATTATCGTGGATTACAACTGTGAAGTAAAGAGGAAGGCGTAAATAATCCTTCCGTCTTCTTTCGCAACCTCCTGTGCACGTTTCCGGGCAAATCGAGAGACGAGTCGTGATAGATGTTTCGAAGTTTCTTCGTGTAACCGTTTTAAAATCCAATAACGAAAACGAAAAAAAAAGAGAGAGAGAGAGAGAGAGAGAGAGAGAAAAAAGAAAGAAAAGAGATGGAGAACGGCGATAGGATATATATATCCAGTGACAGTTTTATCGAAACTAGTTTTACAAGCGTGAAATATATTATTGTAAGAGGAAAAAGAGGGTTGGGAGAGGGAGGAGAGGGTAGAGGGGTTGTCTTACAGGTACACGAACACGAATATATACAAACACGTACGTACATACATACATACATACATACATCATACATACATACATACATACATACATACATACATACATACATACATACATACATACATATATATATATATATATATATTATATATATATATACATCCGTCCGTGTCCGTCCATCCGTTCATTCGTTCGTTCGTTCGTTCATTCGTCCGTCCACTTACGTATTTTTGCAGATACAATAATCGGGCACACCGCATTGCTGCGATTACCGGGCGGGTATATACACACACGGTCGTCGCATATATGCTTGACGTCAATGGCGTTACCCTAACGTACAGTTACTCGCAAAAGTTTCTCTTTCTCTCTCTCTCTCTCTCTCTCTCTCTCCCTCTCTCCTTGTCCCTGTCCCTAAACGTGCTTTCGTACTTCTTTATACGGCGAAGGTACGACCATTTTTTCTTTTTTCTTTCAAAACATCGTATTTTCTTTCCGCTTCTTCCGATCGATTATCTTCTAACGTGAGTAAGGAGATACCTGTGTGTTTTTCGAAACGACGATGATGATGAAGACAAAAAAATAAAAAATAAAAGTTTGCACATCGAGTACGAAATGGCTACGACAGTTTCGATAAAAAGGATTGGGTTCGTCGCGTATCGTACGAATTCGAAGATAAATTTCGCGATTTAGATATATCTATGTATGTATGTATGTATGTATGTATGTATGTACTTGTACGGTACGTACGTACCGTAACACTGTCTAATTTAATTCTTTATCAAATTTCAATGTTACACTTTCGCGGTCAAATTTCTCAAACGATCTAATAATAATAATAATAATAATAATAACCTCTTTTTACGGGTAGAGAAGCAAGAACGCGCGCGAACATGTAGACACATGTAACATGGAAATATTGATAACATTACGGACGAATATGAAACAACGTCGTATATACAAATTGGTTACGAGAAGAGAAAAAAAAGAAAGAGAAAGAGAGCTAATAAAAAAAAAAGAAAAGAAAAAGAAAAGTAAAAAGAAATAAAAAATTGATATTCAAGAAGATATATATATATATATATGTATATAGAAAGAGGTTAAGTCGGTCGCGTCGATAGAGAATAAAACAGGATTACGATCCTGCACGTGCGCGTCCCCTTCGGAAGGAAACTACTTGGGTGACGAGAGGGAGAGAGGAGTGGAGAGGAGAGGAGAGGAGAGGAGAGAAGAGGAGTCGACGGGATGACCGGTTTTATACGTCAGAACAGCGCGGAGGAGCACCACCATGCGACGTCATTCACCGATAAGAGAGGAGAGAACAAGGAGAAGGCAAAGCACTCGAGCGAACGAACGAACGAACGAACGAACGAACGAACGAACGAGAGAGAGAGAGAGAGAGATTGATTTACCACGTGAAATTTTCTTCGACGACACGAACGTAGCAGCAGCACCCCACCTTCGACGAACGTACCTGTTTTACAATGTTCTATCTTCCCCGAGAGACGCGTACACGCAAAGAAGAAAACAAAAAAAAGAAGAAGAAGAAGAAGAAGGAAAAATACTGAGGAAAAATATTTCAGCTCGATCCTTCTCCAATAAAATTAATAGATAGAAAATATCCTTGAATGTATGAACACGTATGTATCCTATGAACGTATCGTACGTACGTACGTATGTATGTATGTATGTAAGGAACGAAAACAAGATGGCGCGAAAATTCAAACGATGATCGATCGTACGTACGATTTAACGAGTAATAAAAAGATATTTCTTGATAACACACACGCACGGACACACTGTGATATACATATAGGCACACACTTAAATAAATATATATTAATATATACATACACGTACACAGGACAGGGATGTCCGCGGACGTATTACACTGATCAATATTGATTTCACACAAATTGCCACACTATTACGAATAATCGACTGTAAACGATCGTAATAATACACTGTACTGATATACATATATATATATATATATACACATATATATTAGTATATATTATATATATATATATTTTCTCTCTCTCTCTCTCTCTCTCTCTCTCTATCTCTCTCAGATTCGTTCATAAACTGCTGTCTCGTTAAGTTCACGAAACCGTCTGAGCCTCGTAGAAGGTCGGTCGTACAAGATTGGCAGGAAAAAGGTGATCGGTTGGTTTCTGTGCGTGAGTATTTTGCGCTGTACCTCTCTATCTCTCTCTATACACACTAGAGACGATGTAAACGATGTAAACGACGTAAATGACGACGTAGACGTAGACGTAGACGTAGACGACGTAGGACGATGTAACGGACGTAAGACAAGAACGACACGCTAGGAAACACTGTTCTCGCTCGTCGCCCGCCGGCTGCCTCTGGCGGCTGTGGCCTGTGTGTGGCTGCAGCGAAAGCCTCGGCTTCACTTGCTTTGCTTTGCTTTGCTTTGCTTTGCTAGCTAGCTAGCTCGTTCACTCGCTCGCTCGTTCACTCACTCGCTCGCTCGCTCGCGATGTGTACAGCCGTGAGTCACGAGCCGGCGAAGCCGATTCCAGCGCGCCTATCGTAGGCCGGGCTCAAAGTGCAAGTGCCGACGCGACAGGGCCGTACAAATTGTTACCCATTACCCTAACCCTTCTCTCTCTCCCTCTCTCTCTCTCTCTATTTATCTATCTATCTATCTATCTATCTATCTCTTTCTCTCTTTTTCAAATCTCCTTCCAGTCCGCAACTATTCCTCCACCTCGTACGATTTTGTTAGACTATAAAAAAAAAAAAAAAAAATAAATAAAAGAGAAGAAACTTCTGCCTTATTCTTTACTTCTTAATATTCTCTTTCCAATCTGCAACTATTCCTCCACCTCGTGTGATTTCGTTAGACGATTAAAAAAAAAAAATAAATAAATAAATAAAAGAGAAGAAACTTCTGCCTTATTCTTTACTTCTTAATATTCCCTCTACAGTCCGCAACTATTCCTCCACCTCGTACGATTTTCTTAGACGATAAAAAAAAAAAAAA
>OU964968.1:9041151-9043651 GCA_918808275.2 Dolichovespula sylvestris
TCTCTCTCTCTCTCTCTCTCTCTCTCTCTCTCTCTCTCTCTCTCTCTCTCTCTCTCTCTCTCTCTCTCCCTGCTATTAATCGACCTACTACTATAAGATTCATAGATTTTTTTTTTTTTTTTTTTTTTTTTTTTAATAAAGAACGAAACAAAAATCCCTACACGTGCGATCCGCAAACGAATAGTACCTCGGAAACGAATAATTGATATTTAAAATCATGAATGGGACTCTTTCGATCGACCCCATGTATATAATAGTACCCAGAGTAATATAAAACTACGAGATCGATTCTTTTACCTATTTTCTCTTCCCTTTTCTCTATTTTTCCTTTGGGACAACCGTCCCTCACGAATTAATCCTTAATTTTCTCTTCTCCGACATTGTTAACCCAAGGGCAAATTGTATTTTAACATAACCTAGGGACTTTTTTTTTTGGCTCGGTGTTATCTTTTTTCTCTCATTTCCTCTCTCTCTCTCTCTCTCTGTTCTGTTTCTTTGTCCTTTTCTTTTCAATGTTTTACCAATCAATCTTAATTTTCTTCAACCCAACGAACGAACGGCGGTGTGGCTCTCCCAAACGAACAACACCACCACCACAACCAACCAATCAAATTTTTCACCCTTTCTCGTACGAAGGGCTTATAAAATCGAATCGTTAGATCGAACCGACTGGATTTTATACCGTTTTTTATTTTCTTTTCTCTTCTTTTTTCTTTTTTTTTTGCTTTGCTTCGTAGATAAAACAGAATCCGTTAGAGGTTGATTAACCCGTCGTTACCGAAGGAGAACACCGATCTGATAGAAGTTAACGGTTTTTAGTTGGAATGATCGATCGAGATAAGACGTTCAGAACGAATGATAATTGCTTCCTTTTTTTCTCTCCCTCCTCCTCCTGCTCTAATTTTTTCCTCTCTTTTTCTATCCGTTTATATGCACGTGTGCACACACACACACACACACACACACAGATAGATACCATTAATACGTGTGTATATATATATATGTATATGTATATATTTTTTTATTTATTTATTTACGCAAATGCAATGGCGTAAATGCGTACATTAACTCGTACGAATTAATGACCGATGATTATCGGTACTGGAACAGTAACAGATAGATGGATAGATAGAGATAGATATATATACATATATATATATATATAGAGAGAGAGAGAGAGAAGACCAACGATCAATGCAATATACCTTTACTATCTTAATTGATCACTCTGTTCAATCTGTTACCGTTCGATAAATCGATTCTTCCACTTTACTCGACTTTCCGTTTTAATCGATCAATAAGGTCAAGAAAGAAAGGGATATATATATATATAAAGAGAGAGAGAGAGAGAGAGAGAGAGAGAGAGAGAGAGGATTAAGAACTTAATTGCTTGGCTTTCGGTTTCGCAGGACGATTAATATGCAATATCGGTGTAAAGAATAATAAAGAAGGAAAAAAAATAAATAAATAAAAGGAAAGAACATTGTTTTAACCTTCGGCATCAATTCTCGGTTCGCAAGAGAGACATGAAATGTCCTTCAACGTGATCGATGGACTCGAACGTGGGTTCTGGAACACGTCGAGAACGAATATCTCGCTTTTGTTTGGTTTGGTTTGGTTTGGTTTGTCGATTAATATCGAACGGAACGTAAAAAAAAAAAAAAAAGAAAGGAAGGAAGAAGAACAAGAATAATAAAAACGAAGAAAATAATATCCCAAGGCGCGCGAGAGTTTTCTCAACTGAAGAAATAAGATGAGGGGAAGGAGAGAGAGAGAGAGAGAGAGAGAGAGAGACCGACGTTTTTATTTTTTATTTTTTTTTATCTTCGTCGACGACTCGTGGAAATTCGTGGTCTTTCGTTTAAAAAGCGTCGTTGAAACGAAAACAAAAATATGAGCGACTGACGAGAGACGACGGAAAGAAAAAAGAACGAACGAACGAAAGAAAGAAAGAAAGAAAGAAAGAAAGAAATGAGGAAGAAAAGGAAGCAATTAACCGGATGAAAAAAGACGGCCGTAAAAAATAATGTCCCGCGCGCTTGACGCGAAGGTGAATCTTTTCAACTGGAGAAAACTCTAAAATAGAATGGACCAAGAGAAAATCTGGAAAGAAAAAAAAAGAAAAAACCTTAGGATGGACGATCGTTAAGTTGACCACAAGAGAGAGAGAGAGAGAGAGAGAGAGAGAGGGCAGATCGGAAATGAAATGAAACGAAACGAAACGAAACGAAACGAAACGAAATGAAACGAAGCGAAACGAAAAGAGGTTATGTTACACGACAAATCGTGTCCTAGCGAGCGTGACAACTGCGATGAGCGATGATGAATCACCGGTACCGTAGTGTGCTTTATGAAAGAAGAGAGAGAACAGGACGAACGGAAAAAAAGAAAAGAAAAGAAAAGAAAAGAAAAGAGAGAGAGAAAGTTCGTTCCATCCTTCTCTCAAATATATACTTTCGTTCTACTTTCATATATTTTTCGACGAGCTGGTCATTAATGA
>OU964968.1:9056151-9058651 GCA_918808275.2 Dolichovespula sylvestris
GAGATAGATAGAAAAAAAAAAAGAAAAGACAGAGAGAAAGGGAATAAAAATATTTCTTCTTTTTTATTTTGTTTCAGAACGAGGTAACGTTATCTTAATTTTGGGGTACGGCTTTTGTAAACGATAATACTCGTAATAGAGAGATCGATCGAACTAACGAACGAACCCAAAGATAAACGTAAATTAATACGCGCGCGTATGTACGTACGTACGTACGTAATGTACGTAATGTACGTTATGTACTTTCGAATTCGAGTACGGCTAATAATCCTTTACATACACGTGAAAATACCATCGCGTACGTGTATATATCTGGTTGACCTCGTTCGTTCCCTTTCCACTCAAATCCGTTGCGAATGAAATCATATGCACCGAGGTCGTAAGCGATTCCGTACCGCATCGCATCGCACCGCATCAAGCAACACACCATATCTTCTCGGCACTTATCACGGTACGCGCATCGTCATAATCGCGCTCGTAATTTACTTTAATATTTTACGATTCACGACACGTTGGGTGGAGGGGAGGGGAGGGGCATGGTATCCATTAAACGAGTTCACGATCATATATAGAACAATGAGCCGATCTGGGACGTTAGAAAATTTCCACCTATAATTTTTGCTTTCTCGACGGTTCGTCGGGATTGATTTAAAAAAAAAGTGAAATGAACAAAAAAAAAAAAATTGAAGAAAAAAAATCGTCAAAAGAGAGAGAGAGAGAGAGAGATAAGGGCTATGGGATTTCGAACGAATTATACGCGATTGATGATATTTTTGCGTCGATAGTGAAATTCTTCCTAAACGTAAATCGATTATACAAAGTTTCATTTTAAATACGTGCCCTTTGCGATATTGCATAAAAAAAAATATATATATATATATATATATATATATATATATATATACACGTCGTATCGCGCAACATGTGACGTACATTCTAAATCTAGCGACAAGATCGACGATGTAGAGCTCATCATTTTACGCGGTGTGGGCGGGGTGATGATAACGCAGAGAAGATTGCATTTGTTGTTTGTAACAGGAAACAAGAAAAAAAAAAAAAACAGACCAGGATAGAAAAGCTCAACGTAAGAAAGAAAAGGAAAAAGGAAAAAGGATTGTCTCTTTCCTCGACGACGAATATTTGCTTTAACGAGTCATCGAAATAATCGAGTCAGCGAATTAATTCGTCGTAGTAGGAATTTTCTAACTCGCGCATAATGGCCGCACCTGTTCGATGCGTTATAAAAAAAAAAAAAAAAAAAAAAAAGAAAAAAGGTAAGGTCCATTGTCGTCATTGGTCGCGTTTAGTTTTATCGTCGATGGTAAAGGAATATATGTATATATATATATATATATGTATATATGTACGTACATATGTATATATGCATGTATATAACTGCGGTTTGCACACAACGATCTCATTCGAATTTTCTTTTTAACCGATTAAAGAAGAAAAGTGGACTCGTGGCGAAGGAAAAATCCAATGATGTCGGTGACACAACTGCGCCGTGCGACACGTGAGCGAGCTACGACACTTCGTTTCCCGTTCTCCTTTCCTTTTTTTCTTCATCTACCAACCCCTCCAATTTAATTTGTAACTAGAAACGCGATTTCGATCGACGCTTCTCGTCACGTTGCGCGTAACACGTTAAATAAAACGGGGCCACAAAACTCTGGGATCGCGAACGATATTAGAAAACGTTTTTCTAACGTCCCGTTCAGCGCTCGCCCGAATTCAGTGATCACCGAAAAAGGCTATTTATTTATTTATTTATTTCTTTCTTTTTTTTTTTTTAATAAAAAATTTTTATCGATCCCTCAGAAAAACGGAACGCCCATTTTTTTTTCTTTTCCTTCTTTTTTTTTTTTTTTTTTTTTTTTGTTGGCTCAACGATCGAATCGATAAACGTCGAAATTGAATTTGAATTTTGACATTAGACGGAGGTTTGTTGGTTCTTCTTCTTCCTGTTTTTTTTTTTTTTTTTTTTCATTCTTTTACTTATTTATTTATTTATTTTTTTTTTATTTTTATTTTTAACGACCACCCTTTCCACTTTTCAATATATACGCGCACGCACACCCGCTTCACGATAAATTAGATTATAAAGATACAAGAGATAATCTCTACAGGAAGTTTATCACGATTGGTAAGAAAGGACGCGTGAAATAACGACGGTGCAGAGATCGCAATATTGTATTTGGTCTAACTCTTACGTTTGAAAATCTAAGTAATCCTTAAGCAGTAGTCATCGTGAATGGTTACTCAACAAATAACAAGAAGGACACGAGTATAACGAACAACGAACAAAAGAAACTGTTTCACGAGTATTACTACCACTATTACCATTATTACTATTACTATTACTATTACTATTACTCGTAAAAGAATCTATTGTTCTTTTGTTGCTCTTGTTGGAGAAAAAGTTTTTGCCGTGTTTTTCCTTTTCTTTCTTTCTTTTTTTTTTTTTCCTTCCTTTACTATAATGCAGCAAAGTTGCGAA
>OU964968.1:9061151-9081151 GCA_918808275.2 Dolichovespula sylvestris
TGGTGGGTGCGTCCCTGTGGCTCTTCGTACGACGCAGCAATCGTCTCACGGTATTTTTCACGGTGGCGGCAATGTGTGTGCCGCCACCACCACCACCTCTTTCACCACCACCACCACCACCACCTCCACCTCCACCTCCACCACCACCGCCAGCACTCGAATCGTGGTGGTGGTGGTGGTGGTGGTGGTGGTGGTTCATCGATTTGTAGTCGACCTTCTTCACCCTCGTGCCTGGAGCAGGCGCCACCTTGTGGCCACCCGTCTCCATCACGTACATCGCAGCCACTGTGTCAACGTGCGGTGCAATTCTGAAGCAGATTCTCCTTTATTATTCTCCAACAAAAATTACTCGAGACGAATTCTCCCCCTCTCTTCTCCTTTCTATTCCTTCCGTTCCTCTCGTTTTTATACGTTCTTCCTTTAATTTTACTCTCTCTCTCTCTCTCTCTCTCTCTCTCTCTATCCTTCTTCCTTCTTCTTTCCCTAAATCGTTTGCCTTCTCGACGAAAATCTCGGTTATCGCGTGCGCGTGTGCGCGCGTAGGTGTGCGTGTGTGTGTCCGTGCGTGTCTGCTGCTGCCGTACGAACGAAGAAAGTTTATATCGCTGCGTGTACCGTGACGTTTTCGCACCGAGTGAAGTTTTTCCTCGTCCCCTCCCTTCCTTCCTTTCTCGTTCGTCGAGGGCGTGTATTTTTCTTCCCCTATCTCTTGGATATATATATATATATATATATATATATATATACACACACGCAAGCAACAACGCGAAGGAACGAGATGAAGTCGTCTTCGAAGAAAATCGATCCTACGAGAGTTTGCGTTCGAATCTCTCCTCCCTCTCCTCCCCCTCCCTCTCTCTTTTCTTTCCAAATCCCGTTTTTGTCGTTCCTCCTCCTGTTCCCTCCCCCCCCCTTATATATATATATTATTTCGTTTCGACGTAACACACACTTCGCGAGGCAACAGAAAAGATCAAAATTCCTGGTCCTTTTCTTTCTTCTCTCGTCGATTTTACGGATTATTCCTTTTCTCCAACCCGTTCAGAAATAAGAAAAACAAAAACGAAAAGGAGAGAAAGAGAGAGAGAGAGAGAGAGAGAGAGAGAGAGAGTGTGTGTGTCCTTTACCAGGTGGTATGGAAGGGCGAACGGACGACGAACCTTCGGACGATTTCGTGAGCACTCGTTGTTAACTTCGGTGGCGATGGCGATGGCGGCTGCTGCGATTTTCTTTACCGTTCGCGCACATTCGTTACGACACAACTTAAATTCATCCGAACGAACAATCTTTTGTAATATATATATATATATATATATATATATATATCTTCCGTCGAGAGAACGTATCTTCTTCTTTCGTGAAGCCTTTGGGCTTGAGTTTAGGGTTGTGGGAGGAGTTTGGGGGCTAAGGGCGAGGGACGAGGAGGTTAGGAGGTTGCACTATTTCCTTGGTGGATGTTCGCGATCAATATGAGTATTATAAAACGTTTTCCCGTTTCTCTGTAATGGAGTGAAAATGGTGAACGAAGAGAAATGATGATAAGGTTCTCTCTCTCTCTCTCTCTCTCTCTCTCTCTGTCTCTTTCTCTCTCTTTATCGTGAGACTCTTTCTTCAATAAAAGAAGATCGATATAGGAGGAGTCTGAGAGAATTCGTGAAAATGGCAGCCGCGATGCGGTCGACCTCTTTGACGAACGAACAGAAACCTGCAATATATAATAATGTTGTCCCTATTCCGTCCCTTCCCTGTCCTATCCTGTCCTATCCTGTCCTATCATGTCCTTTTTTCCCGGCTTTACTTTACCATAGACACGTTGTATCACGTATATCTATCTTTTTCTATCCCTTGTATCTATCTATCTATCTATCTATCTATCTATATATCTATCTATCTATCCATCCGTTTATCTGATCTATCCATCTCCCTTTTGAATATTTCTTTTTTTTTTTTTTTAAACAGCTTTTGCGTTTTCTCGTCGGGGTCCGCGAGGTACTAACGACGAGAGGACGGCCTTCCACCGATCACCCTTCTCGCGCGTTCGCTGTTAACACGCCGCTCGAGAAAGAGAAAGGAGAACGAAAGGAGAGGAGAGGAGAGGAGAGGAGAAAGAGAGAACAAGGGAGAAGAGGGCCTTGAATCTACTCGGAGAAGCGCGTTAATCGCTCTGCACTCGCGGTCAAGAGAGAAAAAGGGTCTCTCTCTCTCTCTCTCTCTTTCTTGCTTCTCCTTCTCCTATCGGCTACAAAGTCGAAAAAAAAAAATTATCGATCCTATCTTTTCCTAACCCACTTTTATTCTACACGAGTACGTATTATGTTTATAATAATTAGACCCTCTAATTCTCTCTCTTTCTCTCTCTCTCTCTATCTCTCTCATTCTCTTTCTACCTTTCTCTTTTGCTTTCTGTTTTATTTTAATTTATTTTATTTTTTTTTGTTTTATTTATTTTTTTTCATTTGTTCGTATAATCGATTTAACCGGATTAGAAAATTATAAGTGTTTTAATTATTTTGTTTTAGGTGCCAGCAGGCATGCGCACTTCCCGAACGCGTCAAAGAATTACGATAGACATCGACGTGGTAACGCAGGTCAGCGCACTCGATAAACCTCTCTCTCTCTCTCTCTGTATCTATCTATCTCTAACACTCCTTCGTCGTCGCTCGTGAAGAATGACGAAAAATCAAAGTGATCGAAAAAGAGAAAATTAACTTTATACGATACTCGATATTCGATTATATTACACAAGTATATATATACGTGTGTATGTGTGCGTTTGTGTAGAGAGAATATTATAAAGAAAAGAAGAGAATGCGTGGGTCGTGGTTTCCTTTAAGCAGTGCGATTAGCTTGAAACTTATGCTCGGCCATCTGAGACTATCTCGCCAATATGACGTCATACTACTTCACCACCATCCATGCGAATCTATGCGGTTATGGGTGTTCAAATAACACACCGGGTTATTTGTTACGCGTCCTACGATCGAATCTATCTATACGATATAAATCTTTTTATGGCGTACGAACGCACACACACACACAAACACACTACATACAAAACGCGTATGTAGGTATATATGTATACATAGGTATGTAATACCTCTCTACGTAATAAGGTTTACGTTCGCGTCGAACGTTCGACATAAAAGTTACTACCACTCGATCGATGAAATCCTATCGAAAATAATTTGCAAGCCTTTCGTATACCCACCCAAATATACATACATACATATGCGGAAATATTTATCCCCGTTCGTTTTATTTATTTACGTCGAGACACTAACGTAAACGTAATTTCTACGGCGCATATCTATTCATGAGATTTCTTATTAATGAGAATTAATAGATATAAGAAAGATAAAAACAAATAAATAAATAAATAAATAAATATATATATATATATATATATAAATCGAGAGAGAAATATTGAAACAAGAAAAGAATGAAAAAAATAATACAATAAAAAACGAACCATAAAAAAATTCTCTCGCGATAACAAATGTTTCATGACGAGGAAGCGGAAACTCTTGGGCTTACGCGTAAACAAATACGTAAACGAAACGACAATAAAGCGACGACGTGCGTGAATAGTTTGGACTACGATCGAGTTCGCGTAACGGGAAAGACACGTACGTATATGTATGTATATTCGCGCGTGCGCACACACACATATACATAACATATACATATACATATACATATACATATACATATATATATACATATATTTACGTCATCGTTCGATATTCGGAAAAATCTCGGCAAATATCGTAGCTCGCAATCCCGTCCAGATTTTCCTATCGCATCGCACAATGGAATTTTCTAAGCGTAAAGACGAGAGAAATGGATTCGCGTGACGTCATCGTTACGCGCGACGCGGCGGCACAAAGAAATAATAATCGATAAGGATGGATCGATCGATCGATCGATCGATCGAGTTCCTAACAAAACGAACTTCGACCTATCCGAGTATTGGCTAATCGCGAATCGAAAGCTACGATCCATCGATTTATCCACAACATGGCGAAGACGATTTCAACGTTAATCTTTCATCAATATTATTATTCCGAGAAATGAAATAGACCACCGGGCTTACCGATCGAATGAAAATTTCTTACGAATATACATGCGTGTGCGATAATCGGTACCGTAGTAGTAATAATCTCGAACGCGTTAAATTCCGATAACATAACGAATTAAATTACAGGGATTCTCTCTCTCTCTCTCTCTCTCTCTCTCTCTCTCTCTCTCTCTCTCTCTCTCTCTCTTATATTGGATTACGCGTCAAAACAATCGGTAAGTTCGTACGTACGATTACAATCGATCCATTAGGTATTTATTTTCTCGATATTATCGATCCCAAAAACTCGTTTCATCTTTCAATTCATCGGTCACCATAATCATCGTCATCGTCATCGTCATCGTCATTAGTAATATTATTGGTTACACGAACGACGAGTCACGTCTCGATCGAAAGAATTGATATTTAATTAAACGTAATTTTTCCGGTCGATCGAAGGTCATAGATAGTCGGATACATTTCGTGACAAAATTTCGAAATGGGGGTGGTTCGGAGAGTGGACGGTGGGGTGAAGAGAAAGGAGGAGAGGGGGAAAAAAAGAATATCGCTCTCGGAACGAAGCGAGACGGACGTTAAACTCGCAAACGAGTAAGTAGGCGGATATCCAAAAGGCACTTTTAAAGGATGGATGGAAATAAGGAAGGAGGGTAGGTAAGTATGTGCGTGAGCGAACGCTGTAGTCAGTCAACAAACCAACCAACCAACCAGCCAGTCAGCAAGCTAGCAAGCAAGCTGGCTAGTTAGCTAGCCAGCTCTCCTTGAACGGAGCTCGGTGGTGCATATCTCCTTCGTCGTGTATCTCGTGCGATGCACTCCTTATACCCACGCGAGAATCAATCCGTGGGAAGAAGTTGAAGGGAATAAATCGAGGAAGAAAAAGAAAAAGAAAAGAAAAGAAAAGGAAAGAACAAAAGAAAGAGAGAGAGAAAAAAAACGAACGAAGTCTCCTTCATTTCTCGCGTTTAAAAGGGGAAGGGGGGAAGGGGGGGGGGTGTCGCAGCGGATATCCCCGAGAAAAATGTCCCGACGTTCGACGACACTACGGGAAACGTTCGATTTTCGACCCGAAGGGTTCAACGAAAAACCAAAAAAAAAAAAAATAGAAAAAAAAAACAAATACAAAAGGGTACGACGTTTTCGATTCCGTTCTTTCTCTTTCTTTTTTGGTTTAGTCTTAACGCGAGTCACAAGACCAAAACGATCAGTCGTACGAGAGATCCCGGGCAAAGTTTCTCATTTCTGTCCTTGTCACGTTAATTCAAAGAATACGTCGACGACTTTCTCACCTAGCGTCCCTCCCACCTTCCCCCACTCTCCTCTGTCGACTGGTTTTATTTATTAACGCGTTTTCGTCTCAGTGCAATGAAATAGAACAAAGACAAAGACAAAGACGTTGTTTTACGTTCGTTGCTTGGCCGCCTGCTCTCTTCACGTACCACGTAAACCGCGAAATATTATAACCGCAAGCACACACACACACACACACACACACACACACACACACACACACACACAGAGTGTGCACGTGCGATCGACTTTCACGAGGGCGAGGACGACCGGGACGTACCGCCGTGTGCAGCTTCCAATATATATATATATATATATAGAGTTAGAAACAGATAGATAGATAGATAGATAGATAGATAGATAGATAGATGGATAGATAGAGATAGAATCTGGAGCACGTCCGCTCCCAACAAGAACGGTAATTACCAATTATTTGCAATTCGGTTTGGTCGAGCGAAGGGAGACGATATACATATACATATATATATATATATATATATATATATATATATATATATATCTGTCCCATACTCGAAGCGAATTAAACGTATAATAAATATTTTTTCCATCGTCGGCTCTCCGGGTTGTCGTTCGAGGTCGTTAAATAGTCGAACGATGATGATAATAATGAGGCGTTAATAATATCGCGAACGATAATTATCTATCCCCGATGAGTTTAAACGGAATGATCCGCGATGAACCCCATCCATAGATTTCTTTTCGACCTCAATCGTTCTAAAGTTTACAACTGACATTGAAAATATATTGATATATACGTCATAGTCTTCTTTATAACACAACGAAATGTTAATATATATATATATATATATATATATATATATATATATATATATAACTTGTATAAATCATGTAAATGAGGGGACACTCCGTAGCGTACGCACACTTTTACACTCACCGAGTTACACTTCGTTAACTATTCACAATAATCAGGATGTTTATGTACTATAAGACAATGAGTGTATATAAAAAAAAAAAAGAAGTAAAAAGAGAGAGAGAGAGAGAGAGAGAGAGAGAGAGAGGGGCACGAACACACGCATGAAATCAGACGCTTAACACCTGTCGTTGATATATAATATATATATATATATATATATGTACATATATATACACTTTTTATCCCGTTTTCTGTCCGCCGTAAAGGGAAGCAAACAAAGAAGAAAATAAATAAATTAAAATCAAATCAAATCAAATAAACCAAAAAGAAAGAGATATAGAAAGAGAGAGGAAAAAAAAGAGGAAAAAAAAAAGAAAACGATAACGTTCGCGTTTAGAAATTACACTCACGAGCAAAACGCCACAAATATTCGTAAGGGAGTCTTTTCCCTCTCCCTCACTCCCACTTTCTATCCCTAATGTCGTTAAGTTAAACGAATTAGCGGTGGCTCTCCGATACTACGATGGAAACACGTAACCTTAGAAGACTACGTTCTAGAGAAGCTCTCAAGTATAAACGAGGATTGTACGACGACGACTGTCACGCGCCGTTCAAGCGCTCTCGTAACTTTACACTCTTCTCTCATCGTATTTCCCTCCCTCCCTCATTTGTGCTCACGCCCCTCCCCCTCTCTTTCTCTCTCACTCTCTCTCTCTCTGACTCTCTCTGTGAATGTGTTGTACTTATAAGTGCATATATATATATATATATATATATATATATATATATATAATATGTATATGTATATACACATTTATATACACTTATATATATATATATATATACACACACACACACACGTTTCGCCAGTGGGAGGACACGCGTCTCTTTGTTAATGATATTTAATGACTTCAATGCAAACGCGGGAGGAGTCTGTTTCTTCGTTACAGCTTTGTTAGAGAATAATATAATGCACAACAATGCGCTCATTCGAATTCAAATTACCCGCGTTTTTCTTCCTTCCTTCCTTTTCTTTTCTTTTCTTTTTTTTCTTTTCTCAACCCCGATACAAGCGTATCATCCATTCTCGATGGAATATTTCTTCTGCGTACGCGCGGGCGTACGAAGAGTGAAATGAAAAAAGAAAAAAAAAGAAAAAGAAAAGGAAATAAATTAAAATGAAATGAAATGAAATAAAATAAAATAAAATAAATTTCAAAGGAAAGATAAGAAACAAAAAAAAAAAGAAGAAAGAAAGAAAAGAGAGAAAGAAAAGTGTACGCGTAATAACAGTCTCGTCGTTTTTCTTTTTTATAGACCGCGTAAAAAGAAAGAAAGAAAAAAAGAAAAAAAAAAATAAAGAAAGAAAGATATTAAAGAGAAAGAGGAGAGAGAAAAAGTGTGTAAGGTGAAAAAAAGACCACGTTTTTTAGTCTCCCCCCCTCTCTCTACCTCTCTCGTTGTCGGGTAACAATTTACTTCTCACTCTCTCTCTCCATCTCTCTCTCTCTCTCTCTCTCTCCGAGGTAAATCCACGTTGTCTCGACTACGAGATGTCATAAATTTTGTTTTATGCGACTTGATAACAGCCACACCACGCCGCCTAATAATCTTAATAGCTATTGCCAAAGAGTCTCTCTCTCTCTCTCTCTCTCTCTCTCTTTCGATCTCTCTTTCCGCCGTTTAACCTGTTGCACGAGCACGACTAACACGTGCGAATGCGAAATGAAAAGAAAAAAGGAAAGAAATAAATAAATAGAAAAAATATGAACAAAAGAAAAAAAAAAAAAAAAGAAGAAAGAAAGAAAGAATAAAGTAAAGCCAAGGATGATTTCGAGTGGCTCGACTAATGGTCGTCCTTAAGCGTGAAGCATTTTGTAAAGAAACTACCAGATAAAAATTGTTGGAGAATTTTATCGTTCTTTAACTTCGTTAAATTATTTCTTTTCTATCTCTCTCTATAGAGATATCTCTCTATCTCTCTCTCTCTCTCTCTCTCTCTCTCTCTCTGTTCCTCTTTTTTTTTTTTCTCTCGTCGAGTTTGTTCCTCGTCTTCTTTTTCTTTTTAATGCAAAATAACCCCAAAAGGCGACGACTCGTGTTATCTAGATCACCCTGTATATCGAACGAATATCAAAGGCTTGTCACGCCTGCGAATGCTTACGACACTTTTCTCTTTCTTCTTCTTCTTCTCTCTCTCTCTCTCTCTCTCTCTCTCTCTCTCTCTCTCTCTCTCGATCGTTAAAATTGATCGAATTGCAAGTCAGAGACGGACTATGAATTATCAGTCAGTGAGACGGTCAGTCAGACAGTCAGACAGACAGACAGTCAGTCAGTCAGTCAGTCAGTCAGTCAGTCAGTTAGTCAGTCAAATTAAATTTTCGCGTCATCTTCTGCCGTTAAATACGTGCGCGCGTGAGAGAGCCCAAGAAGTCTACGAAACCGGACGCGCCAAGTCGTCGATGAATATTCTAAAGTCGAATCAAGGATGATCATCGCGCGCAATAACGGCGCCATTAATCGTCACGAATGCTTCGAGAACTCGATGCACGATGCCGACCGACCTGCTGCATCACTGCTATTCTCAAAACGATTATGGATACATCGAAATTTTATTTGAAAACAAATTCAATCAAAATCCAACCAACCCGTCAAATTACGATTGTTTTATTTCTTCTCTCTCCCTCTCTCTCTCTCTCTCTTTTATTTTTTATTTGCTTTTTCTCCTAACCCCGCCACCCCCCCCCGCCCTCCTGCCCCAACAAACACTTCAAATCGTTTTATCCGATAATACTCCTCTTCCCTTCTCGCGCTCGATGACAAATATTTTATCCGCGAAGTTTGCGCATGATTGATCCTGTTTAAATTGAAAACATTTCCTCTTTCTTTCCTTCTTTCTTTCTTGTCGTCGTCGTCGTCGTGCCTTTATACCTCCCCACCCCCTTCACAACCCTCGGCGCGATTACCCCGTCCACCACCCCTCCCGGCCTCATTTGTTCGCCAGACATTGCGACAAGACGAAGGCGTTTTGAAATTTTTTTTGCTTCTTTTTGTTTTTTTTTCTTTTTTTTTTCTTTTCTTTTACATCCGTTCGTTGGTTTTATTTCCTTAAAAAAAAAAAAAAAAAAAAAAAAAAAAGAAAAAATTATTTAAGCAAAGATATTCCAACTATATAGTAAGCTTCTTTACCTTCAATCTTTTTTCCTTTTTCATTTTTTTTTTTACACGATCAAACATCATTGTCACTACGAATGTCGTTTCTTTCTTTGTCAGCGGCGTTAAAAAAAAAAAAAAAAGAAAGAAAATAAAAAAAAAAAAACATTGACACAATAATTTAATTTCTCTCCCTTTTACACGCGCGAGCATTCCAAGAAGGACGCAGCGTTTGTATTATCTCGAGCGAGTTGGTAAACCCGAAACGAAATTTCGTAATGAAGGACAAATAGAACGAGCGAAAACAAAAAGTAGAGAAAAAGAAAAGAAAAAGATTAAAGGCACGTTTGTTCCTAATCGCAACTACGGTTTCCTCCACCTCCACCACCACCTCCTCCTGCACCACCACCACCTCCTCCTCCATCGCATCGATGCGATCCCAAAAGAAAAGAGAAACGATGACATCAACATCCCGTAGACGCGAAGAGATAAAAGTATGTGAAGAACGATAATTTTGTAAATTAGTAAAACGCTTTGTTACAAAGCGTTCGAACAAGGAAATAAATGAAATGGAGGATTACTAAGAGGAAAGAAAAAAGAAAAAGAAAAAAAAAGGAAAAGAAAAGAGAAAATTAAATGAAGATATTCGATCGTGTGCCGGCTTATCGATCGATGTATATCGATCGATAGATATATCGCTGGAGTCTAGTGAACGCTAAAACGAAATCACTCGCGAGAAAGAAAGAGTGTGTGTGTGTGTGTGTGGGAGGGAGAGAGAGAGTGAGAGAGAGTGAGAGAGAGAGAGAGAGAGAGTGAAAGCACCAATACTTCATAAAAGTAAAAAAGAGAAAATAAATGAAAATAGATGTTCGTTGTATCAGCTGATCGATCGATGTAGCGATCGATATATCCCTAGAGTCTAATGAACGCTAAGAGAACAATATTTGCGAGAAAGAAAGAAAGAAAGAAAGAAAGAGAGAGAGAGAGAGAGAGAGAGAGAGAGAGAGAGAAAGTACAAATATATCATATTCAAAAAAGAGATATAATAAAAAAAAAGAGCAGATATTCGTCGTACCAGTTTATCGATCGATGCATCGATCGATATATCCCTAGAGTCTAGTGAACACTAAGAGGACAACACTCGCGAGAAAGAGAAAGAAAGAAAGAAAGAAAAAGAGAGAGATATAGAAAGGTAGAGATAGATAGATAGATAGATAAATAGATAGAGAGAGATAGAGAGAGACCACGAATGTTATAATAACGAACGTGAGAATATAGGTGTATAATATACGTTGTATATCAATTCCGGAGGAGATAGAAATGATCGAAGAGAGAGAAAATCCTTTGTGGTTGGTGGTGTTGATGGTATTGATGGTGTTGGTTTTAAGCGTGCGTGCGCGCGCGCGCGGCTGTTAAAGAGCCCAGCAGAGAACAGCGCGGGGGCTCTGTCGTGTGTTGCTCGATCGCGGGCCTCGTGCTAACTGAACTCAACTCGTCGTTCGCCGAGTAGCCGTGGGGCTCGCTCGTTCCTCGAGAGAGGCTCGTGAGAGCACGACAGGGACACGCGAACGACGAACACGGCACGGCATAGAACAGAACAGAACGGAACGGCACGACTCTAGCTAAGCGAGCTTCTTTTCGTTACTGAATCTTAACGGCGATACGCGTTTTCCATATATCTATACACGTATGTATGTGTATGTATGTATACAGATGTATACACGTAATGTATGTATGGATACGCGTGTTTATTGACTGCCTCCCCTCTCTCTCTCTCTCTCTCTCTATCTATCTATCTATCTATCTCTCTTTCACTCTCTCACTCTTTATTACTTCTCGTCAATATCCATCTCCGTTGCTCTCTCTCTTTCTCTCTCTCTCATCCTGATAGAAGACGCCTTTTATATATATATATATATATATATATATATTATATCCACGGTTATATGTACATGTTTACGCATGGTTATGTATACACGAGTGTTTATTCATTTGTGTATATAAATAATACCGACATCGTGAATTTGGTAAACGAACGTACAGACATATGAGTATTTTTCCTCTCCTTTTCTCTCTCTCTCTCTCTCTCTTTCTCTCTCTCTTTCTCACACACACACACACACACACTCTATTTACGTATATATAATAACTGTATACAAACGACAAGGTAACGACGAAAAAGATCGATCGATCGATCGATCGATCGATCGATCAGTCAGTCAGTCAGTCAGTCTATAAACATTCTCAACAAGACTTTCGAGAAGTGATATACGCAATCATATCTCCTTTCGATTTATTATTATTTTTTCCCCTCGACGATTCGTGAATGGAAATGGCGCTTCGTACGACATCTTTTTTGTTCCCCACCCTCTACTCGAATAATAATTCACGAACGGGAGTAAAGTGGTCGTATGAGTTGAAGAGAAAAAGATTAAAAAAAAAGAAAAAAAAAAAGAGAAAAAGGAGAAAGGCGCCGAAATTTTTCAAAATAACCAGAGTCACGGACGAGACGATCGACAATCTAAATTTTAAATTTACTAAAACCCTCTCTCTCTCTCTCTCTCTATCTCTCTCTATCTCCTTCTCACTTTACTTATTCCTGTGGATGGTGGGAAGAGGTTCGTTGTCATTATTCGCGAAACGTGCGTACGCCGCTCGCGTAAATTGTTTCTCCGTCTCTTATCTCTCTCGTAAAGGAGGATGCAAAATAGACAAAAAGAGAGAATCGGTGGGACGACCACTTGTCTGTTAGCCAGCTTGTCCCTTTTTGTTGCTGCTCGGACGCGATTTTGCCGTTGCCTTTTGCCTTTAGACGTAGCCGTAGCCGTTTCGAATGCCATCGGCTGAATAGAAATTAAACGGGACAAACCGCGCCTAGATGCATTCGTTGTGCAACGAACGCGTTTAAGAGACGTCTCTTGTGGTTCGCAAGAAACACAGTCACGAATAACTGACTGAGGTCGGTAAGAGGAGGCGGAGGGGGCAGGAGGAGGAGGAGGTGGGGGGGAGTAGGAGGAACGTGGTACATCAAGCATGAGGATAGATCCATTAGATTAATTGACTTCGGGACCCTACGCGCATGATACGAGGATAGACGAAGCGGAGGGGTAAGGTGAGGCGAGGTGAGGTAAGATGAGGTGGGGTGAGGTGGGACGGGATGGTCGGGTGAGGAGAGGAGAGGAGAGAAGGGGGAGGACCTTGACTCGAACCTTATTTTCTTCATCCTCCTCCTCCTCCTCCTCCTCCTCCTCCTCCTCTTTACGACGGTCTCTTTTTAATCCGAGTTAATTTATTAGATCCGATGCATATTATAAAAAGGATTCAGCAAACTTGCGATATGCATTTCTTGATCGTTTTTCATCGATTCTTCTTTTTTCTTTTCTCCTTTTTCTTTTTTTTTCTTTTTCTTTATGATCGATACGAACGATAGATGAACGATGCAAAAATAGAACGGCGAATGAATCATTCGATTCGAGAATGGGATTGCGGTGAAATTTTTTAACGGAGCAATGATCGAGGTTTTTTGTTATTTTTCTTTATTTTTTTTTTTTTTTTTTTTTTTTTCTTGTTCTTCGTACAATTTCGCGAGAGAAAAAGTTCGCGACGGCAAAAAGCCGATCCATCGATCGTGGGTTTTGTTGTTGTTGAAAGGTTTCGGAAGTGGAAAGTATGAACGTACTACCATGTGTGTCCGCGTGCGTGTGCGTGTGCACGTATATTGCACGTGTATATTTCGCACGTGTATATCGGCAATCTACGTAGAGAGAACTTTCTCGCGATGAGAACGGATGCGTTTTCAATGATGAAAGTAACGGCGCATAACGAAAAGAGAAATTTTATGATGCGCGTAAATAAGATGAAATATATATTTATACATGTGCCCCGGATATATATATATATATATATATATATGTATTTATGTATGTATATATCATAGTTTGATCGAGATCATCGATCTATCTTCGAACGTCGTTTAAATATCTTCGACTCGACATTTAATTCAGAGTTTACCAACAAAGTAATAAAATAAATACGCGTAAGTAATATTTTCGAGATAATTCGAGGAGAAGACGAAGACGAAGACGAAGAGGAAAAAATAAAGAGAAAAGAAAAGATCATCGATATCTTTCCTAAAAATTTGTACGTTTGACCTTGACACCGATTACGGCGACGGCTTAGAGATATCGCGCGATTTTTATTCGCGATCTTCTTTACTAATTGTAACGAAACACATTTGTCGCTTTGCGCTATCTCGCTGAAAAAATAAACGTACATAATAATGTAAACATATGTAAATATACATGTATATATATATATATATATATATATATGCATACATACATACATGTATCGTACGTACATATTTTATGTATAACGCGATTGCATGCATGAACGTGCGGTTGTTTGTTGCGGATAAGAAAAAAGAAAAAAAAAGAAAAAAAAAAGAAGAAGAAGAAGAAGAAGAAGAAAAAAGGAAAAAGAAAAAGAAGCGATCGAATCACCGACGTAGAAAATCGAATTTAAAGTCGTCGATTAATTCTCGTTATCTTCGGTGCGACGAGGCAATATCGACTATTTTTAAACATTTGGTAAGACTCGAAAGGAGTTTCAAAGATAGGAAGGAAGGTGGGATAGAAGACCACACCCTCGTCAAAATTTATATGTATATTCCTTTGCTAAATCACACTTCGCTCATTTAATCCGTTCGGATCCATCAACACAGTTCGAAAACATTTTGAGTACTCGGGATAATAATAATAAAAAAAGAAAAAAATGGTTCGCTTTTCAAGGAATAAAAAATGTTTCTCGAATGGATCTCACAGCCTATCTTTCGTTCTATCGTGAACGATCGGTTCTCGTTCGTAAGAAGCTAATTGTACGATTGACTCATGCGAATAATTTCTCTATCGAGAACATTCGCTAATTTCATTCTGATTCCGGATCTTGAAGATGAGTAAGACCGCGACGACGACGCACTCTCGTAGAAACGATGACTGAATCAGTCGGTCGGTCATTCGTAAAAAAAAAAAAGGACAAACGAAAATAAATAACATTAACGAAAACGAAACGAAAAGAATAAACAAAATAAAAAAAAATATATATATATATATGTATGTATGTATGTATGTATGTATGTATGTATGTATGTATGTATGTATGTACGTATGTATGTATGTATGTATGTATGTATGTATGTAAAAGGAGTAATAAAATCGTTAACATCATGAAGATTAGGTATTATCGACGTAACATTATAAAGGAATACGTAATGCGTGCATCGAACAACGAATTCGATTATAATGAAAAAAATAAGGGAAATGTACTTACGTTGACTTTTAACCACGTCAACAACAACACGATTACTTCGTAAATAAACGAAATCGTTCGTTCGTTTCCGATCGGACACGATCAATTCGATTAAAGTTTTATCTCGAAAGCTTGTTAATTTCTAATTTTTTTTTTCTCCTTTTTCCTCCTTTTTTTTTTTTTTTGAATTTATTCATCCTTTCTCCCTTGATACCGTAATTACACTCCCAACTAAACGTAACTCGCTAGTCGTGTGTACGTGTGGGCTGTCATACAAACAAAGTTACATAGCTCGTGTTTGCTCTCTCTCTCTCTCTCTCTCTCTCTCTCTCTCTCTCTCTCTCTCTCTCCTACCCTCTCACCCACCCACCCTCGGTCGGTCGCTCGCATAGGATAAGTGGATTATACTCTCGGAACACATTAGTCTCTAAGAATAGAATTCGCTAGTATTAGAGTGCGTATCATAGATAGAGAGAGAGAGAGAGAGAGAGAGAGAGAGAGAGAGAGAGAGAGAGAGAGAGAGAGAGAGAGAGAGAGAGAGAGAGAGAGAGAGAGAGAGAGAGAGAGAGAGAGAGCAGTTGTGGTGGTCGTTAGATCGAGAAAGAATTGTATGATTTAGACGAGTTATACAAATTACCCGGACGATATATACAGGGTGTTTCAGTTAAACGAGGCCGCCTAAATATTTTCTTTATTTATTTATTTTTTTTTTTTTTTATTATGCGATGACAAACTTTTTAATGGAATACTTTGAATGATTTATAAAAAGACGTATGCTATGAAGTGTATATACATAATATTAATAGTTTACATATATATATGTTATATATGTTTATATATATATATATAAATAGTTTATATTATATATATAAAATAGTATCATGTTATTTATGTTATAGGTGTCCTCCTTTAACTGAAACACCCTGTATATATCATCCTACGTGTTTTCGATTTACTCTGGTCGCTTTTAGAAAATTTTCTTTTCCTTCTTCTTCTTCTTCTTCTTTTTTTTTTTTTTCTAAAATTATTCATCGACAATATTACGTACGTTCGTACGTAACAATTTACATTTCGTCGTGAAAAATGAAAATAAGAAAGAAAGAGAGAAAGAGAGAGAGAGAGAGAGAGACGAGACGAGAGTACGTAAATGCTACGTTTCGTCCATTTCTTTAATTTCTAAAAATTAGAATAATTCACAAAAAAAAAAAAAATAAAATAAAAAAGGAAAAAAAAAATTCACAAACGCTCTTTATTAAAGTGTATTAAAACGACGGGTGTTGCGATTCAGAATATTGGCCTTTGACCAAAATCTTGTTAGCACAGATAACCCGTGATTTAAAAATATTCCATGAATTACGCGTCTTTATCTTTGACTTTATTATACCGGTTTACGTATATGCATGAACGGGCGTGCACGCATACACGCATACACGCATGCACGCACGCTCGCGCACACACACTTTGATTACTTCTCTTGTTTTTCCTTTGCTCTCGTTCCTTTTGTAAACGAGCTCGTAAATAATAACCAATAAATATTCGATTATTCATGATCCATTAATTATGTTATTAATAATAATAATAATAATAATAATAATAATAATAATAACAATAATAATATTAATAATATTAATAATATTAATAATGATGATGATGATGATGATGATGATGATAAATTATATTTAAGAAAAACCATTGGTCGCGTTATTATGCTCGAGTATTTGCTGCTTGGAAGAAAACGAAGGCGAGAGTTGCGTCCGATACTAAACGGGGATGACGGGTGTGGAGGGGGGCGGGCGGCGTATTATAAAAAATAGCGTTATGTCATTGTCCCAACAAACAATTAATTAAACAAAGTCATCTGGCGATAGCGGAGACAATAAATATATCATGGAAAAGAGAAAGAGGTTCCAAGAAGAACACGTAAGATACGAAGGAACGTTCAATAAAGTACAAAATAAAAATCGAGAATAAAAATAAGGAAAAAAAAAGAGAAGGAGAAAACCTGAAGAAAAAAAGAAAAGAATACAACATAAAAAAAAAAAAATATATAAAAAGAAGAAGAAGAAAACAAAGAACACGAGCTTGGGAGATAAAGAATTAGGGGACAAAATAAGAACGAAGGAGGTGTCGTCCGCTCTAATGGGATCTTTTAACAATAATAATGATAATAATAATGATAATAATAATAATAATAATAATAATAATATTAGATAATAATAATATTAGATAATAAAACGGCGAGAACGTGCTTTTGCTTGAATTAATAATACTTACGCGGAATCGCGTGAAAGACGAACCCTTTCCCTGTAAAATTTAGAAATAAATACATTATATATTATAATCTCGTGGACCATGTTCTAATGTTTATAAAAGATTTGTGGCGCGATCGATCGATACTTAAATCGTTACTTATTAAAAGAGATTTATTTTATCGACGTATCTCGTACATCGAGATAGGGTTTGCCCATCGATTTATCGATTCTCGGCCGTACGGCCAACATTAAATCAAAACGTAAGCCCGGCTGTAAGAACAAGGGTTGTCTCCTTGGCATTGCACTAATACAACAGAGAGAGAGAGAGAGAGAGAGAGAGAGAGAGAGAGAGAGAGAGAGAGAGAGAGAGAGAAACGAAGATGGCATCTTTTAGGAGTAGTAGCATAGAAAACCCTTGAATTTTCTAATCTACCCTTTTTGTTTTCTATCTTCTCTCTCTCTCTCTCTCTCTCTTTGATCTCTATTATTTCAGTTTCTAGGATATTACAATATTTCGTGTCGTTGCTGTACGTTATGTTACGAAAAATCGATATTGCGTGCGAGCGTGCGTTTCCTTGTACACAAAATTCATGTACGTAAATATCATCTTCGTTAATTAACGAATGGAATTATTTTTAGTCGACATTTCTCTTACGAAAAAGTAAACGAGAAAGAAAATAAAACAAAGAGAGAGGGGGGGGGAGGGGGGGGGGAGGGCAACACGGAACACAAATCGGTATACAAAGGGTACAAAAAGAAAGTTAAATAAATGAATAAAAAGAAAGAAAAAATTCTTTTCCTTTTCTTTCTTTTTTTTTTTTTTTTTTTTCTTTTTTAAATGTCGTCCGAAAAAAGATAAATAATCGAATAAACCATCTGATATCTTAGGGCATTCATTTGATTAACGTATGCAGAAAGCTCCTTCTATTGCTCGTGAGGAATAATTTACGAGTCCGAGCTCGTCCTTCGTCGTCGTCGTCGTCGTCATTTTGGTTGAATTAATTCAACATAGACAAAAAAAAAAAAAGATAAGGCAGAGATAGAGAGATAGAGAGATAGAGAGAGAGAGAGAGATAGAGGGAGTTTCGTCCGAGTTGCATTTCCCGAAATTTGTGGCGAGTATACTGATATTCGTCTATCCTGTTACATAAACACAACAATTTATATATATATATATATATATATATATATATATTTGCATCATCATGTTTCTCGTCTCAAGTATAATATACACATGCATGTGTGCGTGAACGTATATTAAGTTTCTCTCTACCTCCCTCCCTCCCATCCACCTCCCCCCCCCTCTCTCTCTCTCCACGTTTGTTTTTGTGCGTGTACGTTTCTCAGCTGACGAAAAAATAGAGCAACGAATAAGACCGCGCGGCGTACCATCGGCGACGTTCAGCATGCGAATCTCAGTGGTGTTGTTATTCATAAATAATAATAAAATATCATGGATAATTGAAATTAATTGCAATCTGTTTTTTTTTTTTTGTTTTTTAAAGGAGAAGAGAACGAAGAAGAGTTAGAAACAAAGATACAAATACGGACAGAGAGAGAGAGAGAGAGAGAGAGAGAGAGAGAGAGAGAGAGAGAGAGAGATGTAAATCAGGGCATTGCATCTATCTTTTTTCCTCTCATTTTTTTTGTTTTATTTTTCTCTTTTTTTTTTTCTTTACCGTACGTACGCACGCAAGTGTTCGTCTCCAATTTTAGTCGAGCCGCGCGTCCCAGTTGAGATATGTTTAGAAACGTTATAATCGATGTCGTCTTCTCTTTCTTTCTCTCTCTCTCTCTCTCTCTCTCTCTCCCTCCCTCCCACCCACACACACACACACACACACACACACTTTCTTTTATCTCTCATCTTTCTCGCACACTTTCGATTTGCCTCGGGATAATTCGTTCTAATTAAAAAATTAAATTAAATTAAGAAATGTAATCACACGATAATATTATACGCCTATATCGTCGCTCTTTAAAAAAAAAAAAAAACAAAAAAAAAATTCACCCCGTCGTCTCAACCATCGACCCCCTCCCCGCCACCGCCGCAACCCTCTTATTCATCACCCTCCCATTTAGCCCGTTTCGCAACACACACACCGTATACGACATCGCGAGAACATTGCGATCGAAATCGTTCGATACCTCGTGGTCCGACCGACGATGATTAATTAATTAATCGTAGAAAAAAAAAAATAAAATAAAATAAAATAAAAAAAAATTCTCCCGATTCTCGTTGGAAGGATTCTCTCCGTGTGACGTCAGCTCTTTCCCGACGCGATCTCACTCGTTTGCCACGGATCATCTCTCCGGTATAGAAGAGTGGTAAGCAGCAAAGTAAGAGCAGTTATATAATCGCAAAGTGGAAGAAAAAGAGAGAGAGAGAGAGAGAGAGAGAGAGAGAGAGAGAGAGATCGTGCTCTCACAAGAAAAGCCTTTTCTACAAACTCGAGTACGAAGCCTTCTTTTCTTAACGAGCTACTGCTGCTTCTATTATCACTACTATCACTACTACTACTACTACTACTACTACTACTACTGCTGCTGCTGCTGCTGCTGCTGTTTCTAATGCTACCCGCTATTCTAAATACGACGCGATGAATCTCCAGTTCCGTGAATAGTTATTTTCTAGACAGCACGGCTAGTTTCAATGTAACAAGTGTGACAATGCGTACACGCGGGGTCAAGATCAAGAATAAATTTGAAATCTTCATCGATATATATATATATATATATATATATATATATATATATATATGTATGTATGTATATTGTACGTACGTACGTATCGAATATTATTTTGACGATAGAAATTTTACTTTCTATGAATCATTCATGATAAATATGAAATTTAAATTTTCAAGACAGAAAAAAACTTTTATATATATATATATATATAAATGTTTGCGCGTAAAAGATGGGTCCAAAAGTTCTCAGGCAATTTTAAAAATAAATTACTTCGCTCTCGGGACTTTTCAGCAGGCCAATTTCTTTTATCCCCCACCTTTCTGATTTTTTGACCCTC
>OU964968.1:9086151-9091151 GCA_918808275.2 Dolichovespula sylvestris
TGGTTTCATTAGAATGAAGGAACGAAGGATGTAGAAAGGAAGGGACAAACGAAGACGAAAAGCTTCGCCGATTTTCGTTGGCGAATCGTCTATGAGAAGCGTGCCAGCGAACGTTGCAGGAACATTGGCGAAATGCCGTGAACTAATTTCGAGTTTAACGAACAATTACAAAACTATACTTTCCAACGTTTATATTACGACGATCATTTCCCTTATATATCCCTGGACATTCCTCGATGAACGGACAAATTCCGAACGTAACTCACCGCGTTATCGACGATCGAAAAAAAAACCTTTTTTTTGTTCTATTAATTTATAATAATAATTATCATCATCATCATCATCATCATCATCATCATCATTAGATATTATTACGAGGATTAATTTATCATCATTAACATTAATCGATTGTAATATAATTTTTGCTGGCAAAAATTAATCCCCCCAAAAAAACGAAAGAAAAAAATATGTCGATTTGTTACATTCGAATAATCAAGTATAATAAGGATATCGATTGCACGCGATGGTTGCAATGCCGTTTGTTTGCTTTTTCTTCTTCTTCCTCCTCCTCCCTCCTACCACCTGCCCGCCCGCCTCTCACAAAAAATATTTTCCTATATGCCAAACAGAAAGACGGACGGACGGACTATTTTTCTATACCCTATAAGAGCTTACGTTCAATCGCGATCAATTAGAAGAGACTCGATGGCGGAATTGCATGTGCAACGTGCAGTTTACGAATGTCGTAGCTTTAACTCATTGCGCTCGTGCTTCGCGATCCGAGTATAAATGATATATATATATATATATATATATAAACGGGATAGCTACTTGGTTGGTCTGTCGGTCGATCGGTACTTTGTAATCGTTAGTTGAACTAAATTCCATGCACGCTATATTTTTCTCGGACCCATTTTAAAGGGCCGATTATAACGGAGACAATAATAATAATAATCATCTGATATATATATATATATATATATATATATATTGTTTCGTTTAACGAAATTATCCTTTTTAATCGTGCTTACGTCAATAAAAATGACACAGAAAGGTATAGATAAAAAAAGAGAGTTAGAGAGAAAGAAAGAGAGGGGGAGAGAGAGAGAGAGAGAGAGAGATAGAGAAGATGCTACGTACGTAATCCAATTTCCCGTCAAATTGTTAAAAATTGAACGTTCAACGTTGATATATTTTTAAATTAATTTGACTGTTATAAAAATCGGTACGATTTTAAATCAATTTCGTAAGGAAAATAATTTCTAAATTAGACTCTCTCTCTCTCTCTCTCTCTCTCTCTCTCTCTCTCTCTCTCTCGATTTTTTTTCTCGGAAGAAAATTATTTATATATTTTAATCGATATTTTTCTTTTCTCTCTCTCTCTTTTCTTTTTTGTTTCTTTAGAACATCCAACACAATTTATATTATAAGTTGTATGCATAAAAATTTTCCGATAATAACGCAAAAAAACAACCAAACGAGTCGTTCGGATTTAGTTTATACGTGACTACCATAAAAAAGCGGTGAGATCGAGAGATCGAGAGATCGAAATCGAGAGATCGAGAGAGAGAGAGAGAGAGATCGGATTACTCAGCGAATGAAATCATAGACGGAATAGTAATATTTCCAAAAATAGGAGATTACGTTTTTTTCTTCTTCTTTATTATTATTATAATTCCTGGGATTTATATCGAAGTTGTAGTTTCGGTGGTGCCCGGATGTAAAGTTTTGAAACAGGTGAAACCTTTATTAGCCACGAATAATGGAGTCGTAGTACGCTTTCGTTGATTTACAATCGAGTGAGTGAGTCCAAGTCGGTTTCGCCTGATTTATCCGTCGGCTAGATCGGATAAGCAACGTTACAAAGCAGGCATATCTCATTCAAAAGTCGATTCGATTACAAGCTTTCCTTTGATAAATCAATATATATATATATCTTGATTAGAGTCCAATAATTATTGTCCAACGATAAGAGAAAAATAGAAAAAAAAATAAAAAAAAAATAAAAAAAGACAAAATAAAAAAAAAACGTTCAAGTAGGAATCTCACTTTCATTAGAAATTTAATACGTCAAACGGTTCTGTTTTTCTTGCTTCTTCTTTTTTTTTTTTTTTAATCGATCTCGATCCATTTCAACGTAATTAATTCCACTTATTTATCCTTACTCCTCGAACTGTCGAGTTTTCATATTTCTCAGGATCGATAAAAGAGAAAAGAAAGATGGAAAAAAAGAAAGAAGGAAGGAAGAGTAAAGAAAATGGAGGAGGAGGAGGAGGAGGAGGAGGAGTCGTGCCGGGTCGGATGGAAGTAAAAAAAAAAAAAAGAAAAGAAAAGAAAAAAAAAAAGAGGACAAGAAAGGTACAACACGAAAATCTATCTATCGATCGACGTTTGTCTCCCGGTGTATGTGTGTGTGTGTGTGTGTGTGTATATCTCAGTTTAAAGTCAAAGTACGAAAGCAACGGAGCCGCGCGCTATAACACGATGCCCGATGAACTATCAGACAAGGTGCTATTTAGGTGTGCTACCAACCTCGTTTCTCGTTTCCAACTTGCTTCCTTTCAGAGAGTCTCGGCGTCTATAAATTAGTTATCGATTAAACACGAACACGTACGTATACGTATACGTATACGTATCCATGTATCCTACGTATCTATGTGCGTATAGATACATACATAAATACATATGTACGTACGTAGAGCTCCGTTCCGTCGGTGAAACACGTTTCAATTCGAGCATGGAACGTTGGGAAACGAAACGGAGAGGAGAGATCGTTGATAAAAAGGCAAAAAAAAAAGAAGAAGAAGAAGAGGAAGGAAAAAAGGAACAAAGTAACGAAGAAAAGAAAAAGAGAGAAAGAGAGAGGGAGAAAGAGGAGAAATCGAATCCGTATATACACGGTGAACGACTACGTTAGGTACTGTATTAATTTGTTAATATCAACATCGATCGATTGGTGGTAAATCAATAAAAATGGCACCGTTCGATTCACGAACAAGCGCGAGACATGATAACAATAATGAGAAAAAGAGAGAGAGAACAACCTCGACGCCGTCTAGAGAAAATTCGAAAGCCGACAACTACTACTACTACTACTACTATTGACTAGTAGAGAAAACCTGTCGAGCAGAGTAGTCTCTCTCTCTCTCTCTCTCTCTCTCTTTCTCTCTCGTCGAGTACGACTTCTTTCCGATAGTAGAAAACCGAATGAAATCTGGTCGAGTGTCGAGAAAAGAAACGACAAAAAAAAAAAGATAAATAAATAAATAAATAAATAATTTACACTCTCTAAATGGAGTTAGAGTTTTACCTTTGAATGAACAAATATAGTGTGTGTGTGTGTGTGTGTTTCTTGATCTTTAACAAAGTAAGTAAACTCTACAGATAATTTGTTTAATTTCATAACGAAAATCTACAATTTAATTCTATTATGAATGATTAATAGCATCGCAATAGAACGTTCATTAAGATTTATATATGTATGATTTATATACGTATCTTACAAATAAATATATATATATATATATATATAGAAAATAGAAATAAAAAAGCTAAATTCGTTTACATAACCAGGATGAAAATATGTCTCTCGTTGGGATGCCATCCAATTTCAATCCGCCGATAGACTTGCTTCGTTTAATTAGTGACTTTAACCGCGTTAACAGAACGAACCCCTTCCCCACCGTTAGAAACACCTTTGCGTGTGGTTAACTTACATAACGATTAGATCGATGTAAAATCAATTCCTTTGTCATTTTTTCTCGTCTTTAAAAAGATCATATATATATATATATTTTGTGAAACGTCATAGATGGGCTTTCTTTTAATACGTTTATAATCCCATTTCAAGCTTTTCGTTAGTAATGATGATGGTAACATTGCTTTTCACCCTGTATAACCAATGAACCAGAGAGAAGACGGCACCATAAGCATTGTCGCGTATACACACACACATATATATATATATATATATATATATCTAAAAATATATGGAAATACATAACGTGTGATCCATAATAATGACAATGAACGGCGACGTTTCACCATAAACGTAAAAAAAAAAATAAATAAATAAATAAATAAAAATGTCCCGATCAACCTGGCGTACCCCGTGCGCACAAGTGATGATGCGTGACACAGCACAATGAGGACACATTTAAAAAAAAAAAAAAAAAAAACCTATCGACGACAGAATTTTCAAAAGGATTACTGAAACGGCGACGACCACCTTTTTGTTCTTTTTTTTTTCTTTTTCTTCTTTTCTCTTTAGATTCGTTTGAAAAAGGATAAAACGGAACAAATCGAGAAAATAAAATAAAACTACGACGATAATGATGATAGTAATAACAAGAAAAGAAAAAAAAGGGCGAAATCTACCCGTTGACCCGTGAAAAAGAAGAGGGCAAGAGAAACAAGGACTCGAACGAAAATCAATTGGCAAGGGACTAACGAGTCTCGACAATCCTATGCAACAATATGTACAATCGTGTATATATATATATATATATATATATATATATATATATATGATGTGTATGTATAAATATATATATATACACATTTGTACGTTTTCTATATACATAGGCTAAGTAATTGCAGAAGTCAAGGCAGTGCGAACGTATTTTCACTACTGCTATTAACTGCCGTTACTTTGTGTCTCTCTCTCTCTCTTTCTTCGCTGTTGTGTTACCGCAGAGCTCCTTGCACTTTTGACATTTGTAATCCTCCTTTCGAGTGGTACAAGGTTCAAAGGTCGAACAGTAGATCGCTCGTTGTATCGCTTTATGGTATTGCTTGAAACGATACTAAAAAAAAGGAAAAAGTAAGGAGAAAGAAAGAGAAGAGAGAGAGAGAGAGAGAGAGAGAGAGGGGAGAGAAAGAGAGAAAGAGAGGAAGGAAGAGAATAAAAAAAAATTAATAAATCTCTATTATCCCCCCCCTCTCTCTTTCTCTCTCTCTGTCTGTGTCTCTTTTTCTCTCACCCCTCTTAATTAGATCAA
>OU964968.1:9098651-9101151 GCA_918808275.2 Dolichovespula sylvestris
CACGTTCTACGATACATAAGTAATAAACTCTTGTTTGTGTATCTCTACGTAACGCCGAGCCGTGAAAGTACGGAATAAACGATTCCGCGGTTAATACTACGGGAAAGTCGGTGTTGTGTACGCTTAGCCGATGGGACTAATTAATTAGCCGATAAAACGCCGATAAATAAGTCACAGTTACCGTGGCTCGCGGGCAGATGAAAAAATATATATATATATATATATATATATATATAAACAAAAGAGATAATTATACGTATCTTCTTCCTTACCAGAATCGTCGAATATTTATTACACCCATCGCTTGGTTACTTTTAGAAAATTACTTGAGGATCGATAACGTTCGAAGATCGATAGAAAGGAGGTGATAATGAAAAGAATTGGAGGAAGAATTCTTTTTCCCTCATTTTTTCCTTTTTTCTTTTCTTTTTACGTAATTAACGCGCAAACAGGATGAACGAAAACGACGTATTCGTTGTGAACCGTTCCGACGAAGTTTACCAACTGAGGAGCGTACAACTCAGATCCTTATACCTCGCAGGATTATTTTCCACAACAACGCGATAGAGGACATGCGCGCACGCGTGTGTGTCGTGTGTGTAATGAGTAATAAGGATTCAACGCGAAACAGAAAGGAATAAAAGGTAAACATCGCGAGGACGGGGAAATTGGAGGGAGGGAATAAAAGTCGATCGTATGTTTACAACGTCCCTCAAGGTTTTTTTCACAGTCGATTCGGGCTCGCTCCAAACTCGATCTTTCGATGAAAGGAAAGAATAAAAAAAAAAAAAAAAAAGAAGAATAAAAATTAACGAGAGTCGTATCCAAATCAAATAAACGCATCAAGAATATTAGTTATTATTGATAATTGTAATAATAATTAAATATATATATATATATATATATGTGTGTGTAGATATCTGATGGGCGGGCAAAAGATTATAAATCGAATTTTGATCGAAAAAAAAAAAAACAAAACAAATATCCTAACGTATCTCGGATCGTTAGTTCTTAGTTATATTATTTATTTCCAATATTTCCAACGCACGACACACGACGATGGCATATTCTTAAATTCAATCGAACGAAACGTACTGAAATCTAACGCCTTAGATTATATATATATATATCATTAACGAGTTCGCGTACTTTTAATCGATCCTCGCTAAATTGTCGCCTCGATCGATTCTCGACCACTTTCGTTGTAAATTAAAACGAAAGGGGTCGCCGTACGACGAGGGGATTAAAGAAATGACCGAAACCGACAATTTCAGGGAGAACAAACGAAAATCTCTCTTTCGTCGCTGACGTTCACGTCGATACGTAAATATGAAAATAATATTAAAATCGATAATTGTCGTTACGAACGATCGAGTATGGCCGACCGAATCGAAACGCTTTGAATCGACCTTTAAAGCTCTCCTTCGTCCGGATATCGGAAACGCGTCATATGTCTCTATCGATCGATATATTATTTTACGAAAAAAAAAAAAAAAATTGGAAAAAAGAAGAGGAGATCGATAAAAAAAAAAGCGCGTATAAAAGAAGAAAGTTGAAATTTTATCGTAACACTTTTCTATCCGGAATAATACTCGGGCCACCTGGCTGGCGGCCACGAAAGTCGGAGGGGAAGAAATAAAGAAAAAAAAAAAAAAAGAAAAAAAGAAAATAAAAAACAAAATCGGCCGATCTCTCGATACCTTCTTCTTCGTCTTCTTCCGGTTGGAAGCGAAGTCGAGTTTTACACTCGACTCTCGTTCGATTCGATTCGATTCGACTCGACTCGACTCGACTCGACTCAACTCGACTCGACTCGACTCGACTCGACTCGTTTCACGATTCGCCAACGAGACACGACGACGACTACACCACACTTTACTACTTATTTACTTATTCTACTCGAAAAGAATCGACGAATGTTATTACGACGGCAAAACTCGAAAGCACGCATTCGATCGTTTCGCTTTTTTAACGGTTATAATCTTTGCGATCGATAGGCTTGCACGACCATTAAAGACCATCGAAATCATTATCGATGGTCCGTCCTTCGAGAGGGTAGGAGGGAGGGCAGGGGGGAGGCATCGACGAAGGGAGGTCACTGCCTTCTCATTTGACCTTAGACCATTGAAACGAACTACGATTTATACGATATTTTGTAACTTATCATTTACAAATTTTATATATATATATATATATACATATGTATATATAATTTATTTATTATTATTGTTCCAGAATTATAATAATAATAATAAGAAGAATAATAAGAATAATAATAAATTAATATCATTACGATTTAATTGAATTAATATAATTCAAATTATAATTATATATATATATATATATATATATAAAATTATATAATCAAATAAATGTATTACGAACAAAATTGGATGAATTTATACGTTCAACCGATAAAATATTTTCTTCCTTTCCTTTTTAAATGTATCATAAATGGTATTAAACAAATGTATATATTCGATCGATTAAATATTTCGTT
>OU964968.1:9108651-9231151 GCA_918808275.2 Dolichovespula sylvestris
AATGTCTCCCTGCCAAATGGAAACCTTTTCCGCCAATTCCTCGTCTGCCTTTTCGACTTCCTTCGAAGCTTTAACGTCGGTATTAGATCTCTTTTTAGTCCAATATTCCGCCCATGTTGTTATTCCATCCACGGTGTTAACGTTCGACTTATACAAGTTTCTCTTTTCCTCTATCGGCATGCTCAAGAATTTCTCTGATCGAATACATAACGATAAGTAATATATCATTTATGATACCCTGTTATGACAACAACGACGACAACGACGATTCGATATACGTATCCTTGCTAATAAAATTCTACTGACAGCGACTTTCGAAAGGAAAGATACTGTACGGGATAAATATATATATATATTTAAAGTTAAAATAATATAAAGCGATTTTCCTTACGTTTTTCGTCTTCGAAAGATAACTTAATATCACGATTGCTCGACGCCATAGCTTTCTTCGATGCTAAGTAACGTACGACTGATCGTATTACCGTTGAATACAAAGATCGTGTATAAGCTGTCGTCTAAAATGAAGAAAGAAAGGAAAAAAAAATACAAATATTTTTCACCTTCGGTTATCCGGAACAACGTACGCACCAACGATACATCGTTGTGTCTCTTACTTTCAGCATCGATGTTATTATAATATTATCCTTTCGCACCAAATGTAAACGTTACAATTAATCTTCGACAATCATAAACATTTACATTAATAAGAATGATTCGAATACAAGGGCCCGTTCTATCGATCGTTCCTACGATTAAACGCGTACTTTACTAACGACGCAAATAAATACCAGAGGATCTCGCGAAAAAATCTAACCGGTCAAAACTGCGAACTCGTACTTGTTTTTTTCTTTTTTTTTTTTTAATTATTCCATTATATCCGTTCGGAACCACTGGCGCTATCTGGCGTTCGTCATTTCAATCAAACCAACGAATCGCCTTGACTCATGGCGACACCTGACGGCGACAATTTGCCCCGTTTCTATAAGAGCTTCGCGATAATTCCACCCCTCTAAGAATAAATTCCATCGTCTCGAATAACATCGGATAACACATCTTTTTTTATGGCGCATTATGGACATTTTATAATTTTTCCCCTCGATTGCATAATAACGCGCTTGGAAAGAAATTACAGTACGTTTTATCTCTCTTTTTTTCATCGTCCACTAGAAATTGCTTCTGTAATGGGGGGGGGGGGGGAAAGAAAAAAAAAAAGAAACAATGAAAAGAGAAAAGCCGATTACATAACACGAACGGTCAAATCGACTCGACGTTACCAGTATATATCCTTTTTCGTTAAGACCTTCGAGGAGGATCGAGAGACGGTTTATCAGAAATATTAGCGAGATTAGATCGCAGAAATCGGATTTTCTACGAATCAAATTGAATTCTCTCTCTCTCGGATCGTGGGCGATGCCATCACGTCCGATGGGGTAGTTACCGCTTCAAATGCGTGGGAGAATTCGAACGTGGGTAGCGGTCGTTAGAAATTCCGACGTAATAAGTGGTTTTAACATGACCGAGCATTTACGCCCAATTTGGTCCGTAAAAGATACTTACAAAAAATGTATGCTATCCATTTTGTTTTTTATTTTTCGCGACGACGATCCTCGACACCGTTTTGTTTCCTCGTAGACGACACGTCATACATGGTTACGTGATATTATTTTATTTCATTCTTTTTTTTTTTTTTTTTTTTTTTTTTTTTTTTTTTTTTTTTTTTTTTTTACGAATTCGTTACCGAAACGGGGACATGTGTTTTTGTAGGGTCGACGATTTTTCTTCAAATCTCAATACAACAGAATCCCCGTGGAACTGTAATTATTATAATATAATCGATAATCATTAGTAACGACGATCATTGTGATTGGTCATTTTCCTTTGGAAGAGTTCTTCTTCAGTGTTCGATTTTTGTGAAATGAACGTATCGCGTAGAACTGTAATTGTTATAACGTAATTAATGATAGAATAATGCCTGTAATAAAATGTCACAGCGCAAACAAATGGTAGGATTTGAACGAAGAGGAAAATTTAATCTCGGTTAATGATAACCTCCCCCCCTACCCTCCCCCCCCCTAAACCCTTGCAAAGAAAGCCTGATAATCTCGCGCAAAAAGAAAGAAAAAAAAAAAAAAAAAAAAAAGAAGAAAAGAATTGTTATTTTATACTCATACATGTATACGCACATATGTATACGTGTATAGTTAAATATAGTTATAGAGGGATATAAAAGTTGAGAAAAACAAGAAGAAAAAAAAAAAAGAAAAAAAAAAAGGAAAAAAAAATTATAAAAAGAGTTACTCCGCTGAAACTTGGGATTTTTGCCGTAATCGCGAGTCTCTTCGAAATAACACAATGTCATAAGAGTCATGCAACGCGTGGGATGCTTTTTGCAACGGCATTATAAGTTGTTACGATAGATCTGTATGCTCTTTTTCACCCCTTATTGCATATTAAATACGCGAATCGGGTCACGATATTCATTGGTATCGTAGTATATTTTCATGTGTTATCGCGAACGATCTCATAGATAATTATTTATTGATGCCCAGGGTAAATGTTAGGTGCACATTCGTTCGTTTCTTTTCTTTTCTTTTCTTTTCTTTTCTTTACTTTTCTTTTCCTTTCTTTTCTTTCTTTCTTTTCTTTTCTTTTTTTTTTTTTTTTTTTTTTTTTTTTTTTTAATTTAATTTCTTTCGTACGACGCATTGTGTACCGACCTATTACCATCGAATAATATAACCAACCCAAATGACATCCCACTATTTCCTCGCTATACTAAACTGTTATTCCCCAAGACCCAACCCCTTTTCATTTTCGAACTAATAATTAATATCCGGCGAAATGTCGTCGGGTGGCTTTAATTATCGTGTTAATCGTAATTTTTCTTTTTTTGCCTTTCATAATTTTTTCATGTAACCTAGATATCCCTCCCTCCATCCCCCCCTCTCTTTCTCTCTTTTTTTCTTTTTTCTTTTTCTTTTCATCGAGAAACTTGAGTATCTAGTAAAATTCTCAAGAGACGAATCCGTTAACGATAATTGAAACGGCAGAGAGAAGGATAGAGAGAGAGAGAGAGAAAGAGAGAAAGTACAAGTGAAAGGCAATTAATAAAGGGCGCTCGATGAGGACTCTCGAAAAGAAAAGAAGAAGAAGAAGAAGAAAAAAAAACGACGGAATATCACAAGAGGAGGTTTAATGTACGCGAGATGTGCCACGGTTTAAAATGAATGAAAATTCGAGTACGATACTACGACGTCATTGCTATCGCGCAGATCGCAAAGGAGTATACCAATCCGATAGAGCTTTCGTGTTTTGTATGTACAGGGGTGTACATTGGTTGTATACGGAATATATATATATACATATATATATATATATATATATATATATATATATATATATATATATATATATAGAGAGAGAGAGAGAGAGAAATACAAAAATCGGTGTTGCAAAGGGAAACCTTCGAACGAATAATATATATATACATTTATACGCGTGATATAGATACAAACAGACACACACACACACACACACACACACACACGTACAATTAATTAAAATATGTAATTTAGAGTATGGACATTATATGAAAATTATTATATTTAATCGTACGAGCACTATAAGCCAATCAAATTGATAAACACCCTGTATAACCGGATACTGGTTTAAGAGTAAAAGAGAAAGGGCTGGAGAATGACAGAGAGGGAGGCGAGAGAAAGAGAGAGAGAGAGAGAGAGAGAGAGAGAGAGAAAGCGCAGCGCATGCTGAAAGCACCTTCTATCGATCGATCCGCACCCGAGCTTACTCGTTTTCCTTCACAAGCTTCGCGAACGTCGACACGGTGTAATCGTCTCGCGCGTACGATCCGCGACGTACGACGGGGCGTATTTTTCGTTCTCTCCGCTTTTTCTCTATCTATTTATCCATATCCATATCCATATCCATCCATATCCATCCATCCATCCATCCATCCATCCATCCATTAATCCATCTATCCTTCTGTCTCTGTCGTTATCTCTCTTCGCCGTGCTTGTTTCTTTCTCTCTCTCTCCTTCTCTCTCTCTCTCTCTCTCTCTCTCTCTCTCTCTCTCTCTCTCTCTGTCCATTTCTATAATCTTCTCCAACTATCTTAGCTTGTCTTGTTAGTCTACGTTGAAAATATTCTTCTCTTCTTTTCCTTTCTCTTCCTCTTTCTCTTTCTCTTCCTCTTCCTCCTTCTCCTCTTCCTCTTCCTCTTCCTCTTCCTCTTTTTCTTCTTCTTCGTCCTCCTTATCTTCCACTTCCAACGTAGGATCAAAATCTTGAAGACGAAGATCGAAAGAAGTCTCCGTCTCGTCATGGCGCATCGAAGCGATTCCTTCAAAGCAATCTGTCTATTGTGTGAGTTCTCTACTTTTTCAATCTTTCATTCTTTCTTTCTTTCTTTCTTTCTATCCTTGCCATTCCTCCCACTCCTCTCTCTCTCTCTCTCTCTCTCTCTCTCTCTCGCTCTCATCCTCTTCCTCTCCTCCTTCAATATATACAGCTTTTACAATCTCTCTTCTTGAATTATTTCCCTCGAAGAACGACTCTCCTTTTTGTACCTACTTTTATATATATTTATATAAAATAGAGAGAGAGAGAGAGAGAGAGAGAGGGAGGGAGAGGGAGAGAGAAGGAAAAAGAGAAAACTAGCACTGCGGATTATTATGTATGTATGTGTATATATATATATTTCTTTTTTTCGCTTTTGGTCTTTTTTCTAAACAATAAAAAAGCAAAAATAAAAGAAAAGATTCGCTTTCTTTGAAATCATCCTTTTCATAAAAATTTTTTCTGTTTCCTATACCACTCTCTCTCTCTCTCTCTCTCTATATATATATATATATATATATATATATATATATATATATAATTATATAAAATTATACACATTTTATTTTGTTAAAGAAACAAATTTGTGAAACCAACCCTTCATAAGCGATATATATATATATATATATATATATATATATATATATATATATCACCCATAGTATTTTTATATATATATATATATATATATATACACATTCGTATGACAATTTGTACAATATACAATATTTTCTCGCTTTCTCTTTCTAAAAGTTGAGAGAGAATACCTCTCATTCGAATGTTTTCCTCTTTTCCTCGACGCGGCACGGAAACGTGCTTTAATTTTATGCTTCCTAAGCCGAAAACGAGCTATCGTCACGCGCAAATTCATTCTCGCGTGTCCTCCTCCTCCTCCTAACCCAACCCTCCCTCACTCACTCCCCCTCTCTCTCTCTCTCTCTCCCTCTCCCACACTTTATTTCCCCTTACTCGTTCTCTTACATTTTGCTTAATGAAATTTCTCTTTCTCTCTCTCTCTCTCTCTCTCTCTCTCTCTTTCTCTCTCTCTCTCTCTCTCTCTCTCTCTCTCTCTTTCTCTCTCTATTCCCTGTAGGGTGTGTCTTGGGCAACGTGTTCAGTGTTCCAACCCCGACGACGTCGCCCTTAAAAGTCGAAGATCACAGGTATACGACGCGTAGGATACCGAAGACCATCGTCGACCTGCCAACACCGAGAACCAGATTACCAATTGTAAGTATCCCAAATGGATCATGGATTTATTTACACTTTTTCGATGGATTATTAATGTATAATAAAAAAAGAAAAAACAGCAACGACAAACGTAACGACACATTTGACAACGATATCGATCGTTACGTTAGATTATTATTCAGCTTTCCATTCGTTGCTTGATCGGTAATTATGAAATTATTATTGGTCGAAGGTGAAATGTGATGATGATAATATAAAGTTTGGAAAAAAAAAAAAATTAATGTTAACCGTAGGAGAAGAGACGGAGATGTATGAATATTCGTATGGAGAAATTTTTTCGTTGGGTTAACGCTAAATTAAAAGGTAGGAAGGAAGGAAGGAAGGAAGGAAGGAAAAGGACCGTGCCATTGCGAATGCGATATCTCATGGATTTTAATTTATTATTATTAATTTTTATTCTCTTCGTAATGTTCTTCGTTTAGAGAGGAGAGGTTTGGTATAAAAACGGAGGGGAGAAATAGCGAGACGTTTTGTTTTCTTTTCTTCTTTTTTTTTTTTTTTTTTTTTTTATTCCGACGTACATTGTAGTCGGTGTACGCCGTTCTAATTATGCACGTCTTGTCGGTCTGAATTATTGACTTGTACTACTCGCTCTCTCTCTCTCTCTCTCTCTCTTCGTAGTTCGGACCGAGAACTTACTTAACGTTCACTGTTCTACTCCTGCACGCACATTTATGAATAAGTTAATCTGTTTTTCACTCCCCACTCTTTCTACATTTTACATAATATATTCAACGTGTACATGCGTCAACGACTTCAAGCTAATTTTCTTCCCCTCCTTCTCTCTCCCCCCCCCCCTCTCTCTCTCTCTCCCTCGTTCTTACCTTTTTCTTAAACGTCATTACCGATCGACATCGAACCGTTTCCAAGGTGACGAGAAATAATCGTTTGATTTGCCAAAAGGGTTTCCTAGATTCTAACCATTCCTCGCATACAAAGTATCGTAGGTTCCAACCACGAAGATATATATATATATATATATATATACGTTTACACGAATAACACCTATAACATAATAATATCTATACATCTTTCTATAGGTATAGATTTTAACCCCCCCCCCTATTTTTTTTATTTTATTTTTCTTTTCGCAAGAGAAAACACCTACGCGTTTGGATTAATATCCGTCGTATCTTATCTCGTTTTCGTTTTAGATTTTTTTTTTTTTCTTTTTTTTTTTTCCACGAACGTTTACCGTAAGAATCAAATCTGATTTGGAATAGACCGCAAATACTACTACGGTATTTTCCCTCGACTAATTCCACGAACCGGTAACTCACCGCTGATTTCATTTCGATTCTCAAAGTGATTCACGAGAATTAAACTAAGCTTTCGTGGTACACCAAAAGGCGATTGTTTCTTGAATATATAATGCTTCAAAGAAATTCTACCTCCTTCCGTTTCTCCTTTCACTCTCTCACTCTCTCTCTCTCTCTCTCTCTCTCTATTTCCATTCCTCTTGAATAAATCGAACTGAAAGGAGGCTAAATGTTTCTTGCTATCGGAGAATTATTCCAATGTACTGTAGATAAGTATATATAATGTCGAGTATATATATATATATATATATATATATATATATATATATATACATACACACGCAACGATCGATTGAAAATCGAGTTACAATAATAGAAACGAATGATACTTTCTTTAACGTGTGCATTCGTTAATTACTATTATTATTGTCCGATATTCTTTGGTTCGTTCGTAATGCACATATATTTTTAATTTATAATTACGAGTACACGTACACAAACATACATATATATATATATATATATATATATATCTCAACAACATGACATATAACGTGAATTGCTCGAACACGATCAGTTACCTTGTTTATCAGGCAGTCCTACTAGTAATTTACATTATTAATCAATCTTCTTTCCCCGTCGGTCACGAAAGCGACGAGCTTGTTACGGAGTCACAAGCGTTATTTCTATTGACAATACGTTCAAAGACACCACATGATAATTGATCGTTCGTAATATAACAACGTACTTAATTCCCGTTCATAAAAAGGTTACGTAAAATTTCATATACTTCGTCCAGAAGGATTCACTGCATTTAACAATGCGAAAATCACCGGGACGCGATTACGAAGATTAATTATTCTCGGCGCTTAACGAGTAAGTGGTGTGCTTGTTGTGGTGGTGGTGGTGAATATCACCGGTGGTGAATTGGATAAACGTTCGAGCGAATCAATTATAAATTTCTCCTTTCACTTTAATCCCGGTTATTGTTTCGGTCGTTACCGAACGATCGACGACGACGACAACAACGATGAATGAATGAATGAATGGATGAATGAATGAATGAAGCTTCGTGAAAAAATTAAATTGGATTTGCTCGTTCCTTTTCTTTTTTTTTTTTTTTAATTTTTTTTTCCTTTCCCTTTCTTCCATTTATCACAGCCGCAAGATTTTTGCCGCTCGATCACGATATCGTTATGCGGTTAATATATATATATACATAGTTATTGTCGTAATATTATAATTTACAACGGGGGTAATATATCGTCCATTAATTTTTTCATGCGCTGACCCCGATGAATTTGGAGACAAAGACGTCGTCGACCACGTCGATACCGATGACGACGCATCACAGATCGATTTCCGGTGAGAATCCGATTTATCGTCTCAACGGAGCCAACGGGCAGGCCTGCATCCTCCTCCAAACGGACGCCGTCATAGCAATAAAATATCGCAACTTATTGGGCGAAGATCGAGTAAGAATTTTCATCTCTCTCTCTCTCTCTCTTTTTACGTTTGCATTCGTTGATATCGCATCTTCGTTTACTTATATTGATATAAATCTTACGAGGGCGTGTACGGACGTCACGCGACGTCACTTCAACGTATTGTACGTATCAATTGTACGCGACGGAGTTACGTTGAAGAAGAAGAAGAAGAAGAAGAAGAAAAAAAAGAAGGACAAATAGCTACGTCAAATTTTCTCTCACCTGATCCTCTATTTCCCAGGTGGCGGATTTATTTGTGCCCGACGACGCAATGGTCACAGGAAATTGCGACAATGAAAATACGGTAACGATGTCCTTGAAGTGGAACGCCTTTATGCTACTGTGGAGCTTCGCCAAGGTATTCTAACAAATTTTTATTAACGCCCACTTGTCTCTAATTCCTAAGTCGCAATCGTTCTTTTTTTCTTTTCTTTCCCTTTTCTGTTTCGTAATAATCCCTTTAAATCCTAATAAAATGTTCGTTGTCATCGTTTACGTCGAATATCTCTACTTTTATCGGGTATTAAAAAATAAAAAAAAAATAAAAATACATATATATATATATATATATATATATATATATATATACGTCATGAAATTTTTAACAGCACGATATCTTAACACAACGATAAGTTTATCGCGTTAATTAAATAATCACGTTGGAATCGTCTTGCCAATAAAAAGGAAAAAAAAAAAAAAAAGAAAAAACCCGTTAAGATCGTTCGACGAGCGCGTCGATCATTTTTGTGCTTTAATTGTAATGACGCAAAGCTTCCTCCTCGTCCTCCTTGAAGAATCGATACTCGCGTTCTATTTCCAGTACGAATTCTATCCGTTGCGTAACGTAAAGTTCAGTTTCGACGAATATTATTTATAGAAGCGCGATATCGTTTTACATGTTATTTATATTTCAACATCGTCGCCGTACCTCCGACAAGATAAGAAGAAATTTTTCAAAATGACGTATCATTCGTTAATACCATCCCTCTGCGTCGTCGTTCTATACTCTCTTCTTTCTTCTTTCTTTCTCTTTCTTCCTTTCCCCCTTTTTTCCCCCTTTATTCCTTATTCTACAGGTGGTACGCGGCTCCTTCTTTTTTTCTTTCTCTCTCTCTTTTTTTTTTTTTTTTTTTCATCCCCCTCGCTCATTCCCACGTTTACCCTACTCGCTTTTTCATTTAATGTATTCCCCGATGAAATTCGGCAATGGTTATTATTATTATAGGAATTTACGTGGTAAAAGAAAAGAAAAGAGAAGAAAGGAAGGGAAAAGGAAGGAAAAAACAAAAAAGAAAAAAAAAAAAAAGAAGAAAAAAACGGTGTCACTCGTTGAATGCTTAATATAAGCGACTACTTTGTTATTCGAGGACTTTTGTAAAAAATCTTATGAAAGGTACATACGTCGAAAAGCTTCAATCCTACACTCTTTCGAAGTGATACTTGGAAAATAAATTCTCGAGTTCGTTAAGTACGTACCTATATAGTAATATACGTATACACACGTGTGTGCGTATGTACATATATATGCGTATATACCATGCATGTATCAATGAAAAGTTTGTAAACGCGAAAATAAAGTCGTACGATCGATTTTACGTAGAACAATCTCGTTGTAAATAATATATATATATATGTGTGTGTATACATATGTGTACACATACATACATATACATATACATACATATATATAAAAGCAATATTGCATCGTAACTTTTAATTAAAAACTAGCTTTCTATTAAAAACCCGATAACATATTGCTATTGCCTGTTTTGAAAATCGTTTATAAAGGATAGAGAAAGAGAGAGAGAGAGAGAGAGAGAGAGAGAGAGAGAGAGAGAGAGAGATGGGTGGAGAAAGAGGAGGAGGGACGAAAAGAAAATCTCGTCGCAAAAAAGGGATTTCATTTATCTGAAAGGGACGGGGTTTTCTATTGAAAGAGAAAACTTATTTTTCAGACGCCCGGTGGCGAACGATGGTACGTTGAGAAAATCGAATTGACCTACAATTCGAGCGACCGACATTTCGAGCTTGTAGATCAGCCAAGTAAGTCAAGTTATTATACTTCGTTCGAACTCTTCGATATTTCTTTTTTTTTCTTTCTTTCTTTTTTTTTTTTTAACCCCCGTTTCGCGCGCGCAAGAATAAATCCATTTATCCTACCAAGAAAACACGATGGCAAGCGCGATGATATTATAAATAAATAAATAAATAAAAAAAATAAATAAAACGCAACAAGATGGATAAGGATGGATTTTAGTACCCCACCAAATGCATCGGTTGTTCTTTTTTTTTTTTTTTTACAGATAAAACCGTTCGCGTGAGTACCGGCTCGAAGCACAGTGCCATGCTATTCCCAACGCCCGTTGGCAAGTCTTACGCGTGCGACAATGAAACGGAAATACATTTAACCGATGGCAAACATACCGCCACCGTTATCCTCAGGTATAATAAACCATATATTCGTCCACATATACATATATATGTTTATTCATATTATTGTTGTTTAACCCTTTCGTTACGGGCGCCGACGATTATAACCGACATCTATGGGTTCGTTAAAGCGATGCCGATAATTTTCACGCATGATCTCAGGATCGTACCAATGATCGGTTAGATCGACAAAATCGAAACAAAATAAGGAACACGGACCGTCCTAACGAAAGGGTTAATCGGTTTTTCTTTTTTTTTTTTTTTTGGATTTCATACAAATACCTAGGCCCGAGTCAACGAGAAACGATAACGAAGTTGACGTTTATTTGTTCATTCATTTATTCACTTATTTATTTATTTATTTATTTATTTTTTTTTCTTCCTTCATAAGACATAAAACAAACGAATTGAATTTACACGTGTTTGTTTGTTTGTTTGTTTGTTTGCACGTTCGTACGTTCTATATCGTTTTTTAGAAATATGAAGCTACAGCCGTTCAAGTTTAAGAACAACGAATTCGCCGCCGAGTTTTCATGCGCGGCTTTAAGCGCACGAGCTAACGGAGACGAGACTGCACCGGTCGCGGTTGGTTCCACATTGGCCGCTGCCGTTCTATTGACCATCACCGGTTATGCGGCCTATCGATATTTCAAAGTGAAGAAGGTCAAGTACGACACGATGGAGTAAAGCTCTCTCTATCTCTATTTCCTCTCGCGATCGAGGACACATCGTCACGACGACGCGCCAAAAAGAGGGCTACGAGTAAGAGACAGTGGGACAAAAACGGGAGTGAAAGAGGATCGATTTGGGGAGGAGAAAAAAGGGATAGAGAAGGAATAGAGGAAGAAGAAGAAGAAGAAGAAGAAGAAGAAGAAGAAGAGAAAAAAAAAAGAAATTGAAAAACGCTCCTTCAGCCAAACTAAACTAATGTCGACGGGAGAACATTCTTCGCTAATTTTTATTCTTTTATTTTTCTTGCTTTTGTTTTGTTTTTTGTTTTTTTTTTTTTTTTTATTTATTTTTGCCTTTGTCATTTTCAACGAATTCTTAAAACGAAGGAAGCCGTAAGAATTTTAATCGGACGTATCAATGTCGTCCAGATTCTTTACTGGTAATTATGAAAGTGGTCGAAGTTCGAATCGCCGTTGCCGAATTATTTCTTTATTTATTTATTTGATATCCTTTCGAATTATCTGTAAAGTTATTAAACGTATAGAAAAGCACTTTCGTAATTATCGATTTATCATGGTCTCGCTTTGTGAAAGAAAGAGACTGATTAATAACGTGTTATCGTCGAAGGCGTTCTGTGATATTGCAGAACTTTAACGCTTCGAAAATCTTATCGGACGGACGTACCGAAGAAAAGGAAAGAGAAAAAGGAAAAAGAAAGAAAAAAAAAAGAAAGAAAGGAAGGAAGAAAGAAAATAAAATAAAATAAAATAAAATAAAATAAAATAAAATAAAGAGGCAAAAGTTACCTACTTTAGAAGAACTAAACAGTTACCTATTTATTAAACATCTATTGCAAAGGGGGAGAAAGAAAAAAGGAAAAAAGGAGAAGAAGAAGAAGAAGAAGAAGAAGAAGAAGAACAGAAAAAAAAAAAACAGAAAAGAAAAAATTACGAGGAAAAATAAAGGGCGAATAGCGTCCGCGATGATGGTCGATCGATCGAGTCGGTGTACCTGAGATATCTGAGATCAGAGATTCTCGAAAAAATAATAAAAAGAAAAACAAAAAAAAAAAGAAAAAGAAAAAAAATTGTCGAACACGAGTAAATTCGAGAAACGAAGTCTCTGATCAAGAGAGGATTTTATCGTTGCGAGCACGATCTCTCAATTATTCACTGATTAATATTATCATTGTATCACATTTCGTAAGGAGCTAGTTGGCCATCATCTATATACAAACTTTTCATAGGATTAAAATATTTCGCGAATATATATATATATATACACACATATATTTAGGGATATTCTCGTTGTATCCTTTAAGGTACATTCGATAATCAACTCGTGCGATGATTAATAATCGCATTAGTATACGAGACATTAAGCGTATGTACATTTATTATCAATTATCGTTATCATTATCATCATCATTATTATTATTATTATTATTATTAATTATCAATTATTATTAATTATTACTATTACTTCCCTCTCTTCTCTTCTCTCTCTCTCTCTCTCTCTCTCTCTCAACGTACGTTTCATTCGTCCGAAGTGATATATAAAGTCCATATTCGCAAACTCTGATGGTTGTAACGATAGACTTTAAAAAAAAAAGAAAAAAAAAAAAAAAAAAAAACAAAATAAAAAAAACAAAAAAAGAAAAAAAACCGAAAGAAAGAAAGAAAGAAAGAAAGAAAGAAAAAAAAATCGCAGAAGGATGTTATTTCATTCCTTCGGCAAATAATCGTCATTCCTTTTTAAATCGTGATCAGTGTTGCGCGACATATCTCCACTTATCTCGCGATATCCTTCATAAATATTAATTATAAATATATATACATATTTACATTCCAATCTACCTACCTACCTACCTACCTATATGCATACATACATACGTGCATAAATATATATATATATATATATATATATATATATATATACGTATATTATAGATCGGTAAAAAAAAAAAAAAATAAAAAAGAAAATGTTAAGCGAGACGTTGAAGAATATGAATAACGGTTCGTAATTATAAAATTCGTTTCATTATCAAGTGCGTTAAAGAAGGATGTAATTAGCCCCCGAAAGGCAGCTAAAGTTTTACAAAAGAGAAACGACTATAATAAGTTTCGAATTAATGCTAATATTCGCGTTGATATTGTATTCGTAAGTTTTCTCTATTTCTCTCTCTCTCTCTCTCTTTATCTCTCTCTCGTTTTCCTATTATTTTTCGATTTCTTAATTTGTTTCTTCTTCTCCTTCTTCTTCATTTTTTTTCTCCCTTTCATTCGACACGCGCGAAAATGCACTTTTTACTCGATATATCTGTAAATACGCATGAAGTTAAATCGATCTTATATATATATATATATATATATATATATATATATATATGTATATTATGACGTTTTAATGAATTTTGCATAAATCGCGATCTGACGCAGCACGCTTTTGTCGTCGTTGCTTTTTGATGGGGACCCGTCGATGATGGAAAAATTGTGAAAAGTGTATCATAAAAGAGAAAGGAAGAATACAAAAACGGAAAAAAGAGAATACAAAGAAAAGAAAGGAAAAGGAAGTGATTGTAGGGAGGCAAAGAAAAAAAAAAGAAAAAATTTAATTATCCCATTCCGTATAATTTTCGTCCTGCGACACTGCGCAATATTACATTGTAACATATCTTGTAAAAATATATATATATATATATATATATATATATATATATATATATATATATATATATATTATACGTAGATCGTAACGATCGACGAAGCTCGACGATTTGATGATAATTATTTAACGGGATAGATGTTTATGGGGATCCGTGTACGAACGACTAATCCACCGTTATCGTATAAAAATCGATGATACTTGATGTTGATGATGACACTTTTACGTAATATCGTCGTCGTCATCGTCGTCGGGCTTGGTCGTTAATAGTCGAACGAAATTATTTCAAAATTATCGCGATAATTCAATGCATACGCAGCACGCATCAATTTCAAGATTTTCAATCAAAAATAACGTTGTCTATATAGTCGATAGATGACGCACATATCGAAAGACCTAAATCGAGATCGATACTGCTAGTTTTAAATTATTATTATTATTATTATTATTATTATTATTATTATTAAATTCCCATTAGATATAATAAGAGGGTAAGATGCACGTGAGAGAACATACGAATAAGGAGAGGGGTAAAAAAGAGGGGAAAGAAAAAATAAATAGAGAGAGAGAGAGAGAGAGAGAGAGAGAGAGAGAGAGAGAGAAAAGGAAAGAAAGATGAAGATAAATTTGACGTTTCTAAAGCGTATACCAACTATGATTTACTTATTCCTCGACGCGTAAGTAATTCGAAAAAGAAGAAAAGAGAGGGAGAGAGAGAGAGAGAGAGAGAGAGAGAAAAGTCAAACTAAAAAGAAAAAGAACACAGTCGCAAGTATAACGACCGAAGCGAATAATTTTGAGGGTTGAATTTGTAAACGCGGATACGGCGTTTTATAAATGTAACCGCGTATGTGCCTGTACGTACGTGTGCGTTAAAATATGATATATGTATAATGTGTATGCATATATATATATATATATATATATATATATATATATATACGCATTTCCACACGTGCGTATACATACGCCATATATATATATATATAGATATATAGATATAGATATATATATATATGTAATATTTACATTATCGATAATATAACATATGAACCTCTGTCTTCCAAGTGCATATTAAAGTTACAGAAAACTTCGTGTGTAAATATATTATATGAACATCGTAATATATGCATATATATATATATATATATATATATATATATATACACACATTATATATATATATATGTATATATGTATGTATATATCGTCGTCAATTCGTGATCGTTCACGTTGATCGCGTCAAAGGATACGATAATAACAGGATAAATAAGAAAGAAGGGAAGAAACGGAGAGAGAGAGAGAGAGAGGCAATATATACGAAAAGGAAGAAAGGAAATATATATATATATATATATATATATATATATATGTGTGTGTGATAAAACCGAAAGGACTTCCGGATAATTCGAGGGATAAAAAAAGGGATACGGCTCGATATTTTAGCTCCAAGTGAACAATACTATGGCGTCTGTTATTACATAAGAATGTATTTTTGTGCTAAAAGTCAATCTTATCTTAAAACAATTAATTAGAGACACGAGTTGTAAACGAATAGCAATTTAAATGATGAAATCAATTTAACCGATAATTATTAACCGTTCTACCTTACGGCTTCCACTTTGTTATCGTGTCGTGTTATTATAACTCGTTGAAGAAAAGGAAAGCTGGAAAATATTGAAAACGAGTCAATAGTCTAACGATATTAGATCACACACACACACACACACTTACACACCCACACCCACACCCACCCACACACACACACACACACACACACATACACTAGCCAAACATTATATTACTAGACGATTTTGCAGTCGCTCCGCCCCCATCCCTCTCTTCGTCCTTCTCGCTGTTACGTCTCGTCTAAAAATGATAAATGAAAAAAAAAAAAATGAAAAAATAAAGAAATACAGAGGGGAAAAGAAAGAAAAGAAGAAACCAAGTCGCACGAACGACGACAGGATGTTAGGGATTGATCCACGAGGGTGATTATTTTGTGCAGAGTTTTCGATAAGCCCACAATGACAAATTTCAAAAGGGTAGTGGGTTCGGTCTTTCGAGCTATCATCTTAACGAGGCTAATTAAATTAATCTCGTCGTTGGCGGCGGCGATAGGATGAGGGTGTCGATGGACAAACAAGTCCGGTTGATTAATTAAGATAATGCGATTGATCGATTTCAACGATCGAAGAGTGGTACGCAATTATAAATCTATCTCGAAAATTGTATGATATCGATTAAAAGAGAAAAGAAAAAAAAAAAAAAAAGAAAAGAAACCCCCCAAAAAAAAGGAAAAAAATAAAGGCTGTTATACAAATTCATTCCGATCATCTTCACCCCATATCTCTCTCTCTCTCTCTCTCTCTTTCTACGTTTTATTACATTAAATTTTAATTTTGAATATAATTCTATTCGTATAGCTTCTTAACAACGTTACGCTTGGTTGTATGATTTAATGATATATATGTTTATCGAAGAGATTTCTTAAGCGATGAGAGTAATGGGAAACGATAAAGACGGTAGACTATATTTGTCGACGATAAGAAAAAATATATACATATATAGAAAAAGAAGAAGACAATACGATCGTTAGGCGAAAATAACGGTATAGTATGTAATTCGTAGAACGGATACCACCATCGACACCATTTTTCCTATTACCAAGGTTTCGATCGCAAATAGTAGAGATCTTATTTATTATATATACATACATACACACACACACACACATACATATATATATATATATATCAAACGTGCTAGGCGTTTGTTCGACATGTTTTTCAAGACAGATGTCTACGGTAGGATTCAAGGTAGGGTGGTAGGAAGCAAGCACGGTAGTGGTAATAGTAATAGTAATAGTAATAGTAGTAGTAGTAGTAGTAGAAGTAGCGGTGATGGTGGTGATGGGTAGTAGCAGTGAGAGAGCTCGAAACGACATAATAATTTCGCGTGGAGAGCTATGGATAAAAAGGGCGTGAAAAGTACAGTCAAGCAGGCTTATACGATCGACCAACCAAGGGAACCCTCCGCCCCTTTTTCTTTTTTTTTTGCGCAATACACGCGTACGCGTGTATACACACAGAGAGATCTCTTTATTTCTCTCTCTCTCTCCCTCCTACGGCATTGCTGTCAATGGCCTCATTGTCGTAATGTCTCCGTTGAAAAGATTGTACCGACGCATAAATGCGGACCGGTACGACGGACCGACCGATCGGCATTGTCATCGACGGCTAAACCATCTCCGACTCGCGCCTGCGGGTTGCCCCCTCCACCCCTCCACCCCACGCCGTACCTTCATTCGAAGAAAAATCGCATATTCCGGTATCTCCGAGGAGATTATGCGTTTGCCTAAACTCCGAGAATCTTAGGTTACCGGAGTCATCGCGATTTTATTCCGTCAACGTGACGGTACCTGAACGAGTACGTTTTTTCTTCTTTTTTTTTTTTTTTTTTTTCGAGAACGACGAGCTCCTCCTTTTCTTCTTCTTCCTCTTCTTCGTTGTTTCCATCGAAACTTCGTTAATCTATAATAACTGCAATTTTTCTCCTCGGCTTATCGGATTATTCAAAGAAATGTTATTAAGGCGATAGTAGATAGCCAATCGATTTCTAACGGGATATAACCGTCGAACGTTATCACCTAATATTAATCAATTATTTTACCAGACGACTATTTTCTAGGTCGGACGGTCCTGAACGAGCCGACCGAGTTTTTATTAATTCGGTTACGAGAGAAAAAAAAAATAAAGAAAGAAGAAAAATAAGTAGTAGTAGTAGTAGTAGTAGTAGAAGAAGAAGAATAAGAGGAGACGATTCGTTAGGAGAGGGAGAGGGGAGGGACAGTTTATTAAGTCTATTTTCCTGGTCGCGATGTCACGCGTGATATAAGTTACGGTTGGACAGCACGTCCTGGTAAAAGGCTTGCACAGGGCGGCCGTATATAACGGGGCCGGTAACGTTATGGCGTTAACGTGGCGGATAGTAGAGTGGCACGGTGTCCAGTGACTCCCATGTCGGCTTGTTATCCGGACCGCCCCATCGTTATCTGCAATTACCCCAAAACAGCCCCTAGTTTATAAATTATAGGCCACCCCACCCTCCGCTCCACTCCCTCCGCTCCACTCCCTCCGCTCCCTCTAACATTCACGACCCACTGCACCCTCTACGCCACCCAGTTCTACCCTTTTACACCCTATATCTCTCCTCCACCTCCACCACCTCCACCACCTCCTCCACCTCTACCTACTACTGCATTCTCCTTGGTTACGTTGCGAGCATCAACGAGCATTTCTACGAACGCCAACCGATTGATCGACCATTCAAATGATAATTCCACAATAATCCTACACCTGTTACGTCGTTTCCCTTTATCCTTATCAAACATTTATTTATCCTTCCTCCCTAATTCCCCCTTTTCTTTTTCCTCCTTTTTCAAGCGATAAACGCGTAAACGAAGCGACAAATTCGTTGTTTCTTCTTTTTTTTTTTTTTTGAAAGATGGACCTTCTTTTTCTCCCCTCACCCTCCCGACCCTTCCTACCCATCCGTCAAGGATTTTTGCGACATCTTAACGCAGATAAGTCGATGTTCCTTTTGAAAAGAAGTAAGAGTACTTCACACCTTGTTGAACCTACTGGGTGTCCATTTGGCGAGACACCCGAACAAAAGACGTTTTCTCTACCTGGCCCTCTCTCTCTCTCTCTCTCTCTCTCTCTCTCTCTTTCTTTTCTTCTCTTTCTCTCTGTCTGTCTCTGTCCGTCCGTCCGTCCGTCCGCCTGCTGGTCTGTCTTTCTTGTTGGATCAACGTGCGAGAAAGATTTAACAGAAAACGATATTTTGACAAGCGTTGCGGTTTCGAACGCAAGTTTATATTCCTCCTATTTGAAGGTATTACATTCTAACGATGGTCTTAAATAAATAGAGAAGCAGTAATCGAGCCGGCGTGTTAACGTCGAACCCGCCCCACCCCCTCTCCCTTTTCGTTTCAATGTCGTGTCCCCTGCAAACAAATATACTTTTCCTTCCTTTTTTTTTTTCTTCTTTTCTTTTTTCCCCTTTCTCTTGACTTGGCAAAAGAAGTCAAAAGTATGTCTCGACGTCTCGATTTTATTTTGACGGGCTGATAAATATGCGGATACATAAATATATGTATATGTATGTATACATATATATATATATATATATATATATATATATATATATATATATAAATTATCGGAGAGTTCGTTAGTGCTTCCTGGAGGAAGACTATAAATACTACTTAACAGTGGTATGACGCGATAATTACTTAATTCCCACAGCGTAGAACGTTCCTTGCTTTGTCTTGATAAGCATTGTTGAAAAGAGCGCCTCGTCCTTGACGAAGAGTCTGCACGGTCAGCACTAAAGGAATCGTCGTAGTAGGCAAAGAGTTTCTCCTCTTCACTACGAGCCAACACACAAAGTCATCTTCTTATTTCTTTACAGTTATTGCGAACGAATAAACGCGGCTAATTGCTGACGTACAAATTCTTCTATAATACCTTTCTATAAATATATATATATATATATAAAGGAGACATTTTTATGTTAATTTATCAATGGCTATGTTAAATTTTTTTTTTTTAGTAAAAGAAAGAATAGATCGTTCGAATCAATAAATTTATTACGATATATATATATATATATATATATATATATTTGTAATTATAATTAAACGATTATCGATTCGATGTATAATAATAACGGAGTTTTGGATTTCTCGTTAAAATAAAGAGAGGATCAAAACGCGAGAACTCTCTCTCCCTCTCTCTCTCTCTCTCTCTCTAATTCGATAAATCTTAAGCCGTGGTACGGACAATTTCATCGTTTCAAAGGCAGCCGCTGAAGCAACGAGGAGGGGATTGTAAACGATGGTGAGCATACTCACGTACACATACACATACACATACACATACACACGCGCGTGCGGGCACGCAAGCACGCACAGGAGTACGAGATTTCGAGGGGTAAGTTTGTACATCTACCACCGATCTATCTATTGGGGTGCTCGAGGGTGACGGATACAATGATGTAACGCGAAACCTGTGAAACTTTCCCCCTGTCATCCCTTCTCTCTCTCTCTCTCTCTCTCTCTCTCTCTCTCCTTTCTTTTTTCTCTTCTTTTTTATTAGACCATCATGGCGTAACGTAAAGGAATAGACGTACAAATTCTCTCAGCGCTAGTCTCTGAAACCGAACTAATATAAATTCCTAGCGTTGACAAAAAGGAAGAGGAAAGAGAAAAGAGAAAAACAAACCAACAAACAAACAAACAAACAAGTGAATAAATAAATAAACGAATGGAATTGAAAATGTAATGAAACAAAATTTTGCATATCGACCGAGTTAGAATCATAGAGAAAAAGAGATAGAGAGAGAGAGAGAGGAATCTTTGCTTTTTCACTTCGAGGTGTGGAGATCAAAGACGAGAAGGAAAAAAAAAAAAAAATAGAAAAAAGAAAAAAAGAGTATCCAAGATGTCAGAGGGAGAGAGAGAGAGAGAGAGAGGGGGAGAGAGAGAGAGAGAGAGAGAGAGGTATATGGGAAAAGGGGAGGGGTATAAGCGTGGAGAAAGACAGGGTCGAGGGGTGAAAAAGAAGGTAGAAGTTCATAATAACGTCGAGGGACGACCGACCAACGGACCTCTCGTCGACGCGTTCAGATGCTCTTTTCAAGAGAGTGCGAACCCTACTCGACGCGCATTCAAGTGTCGCCCCGCTTTGTAATGCCTCTTAATACTGCTCGTTCTTGCTCGTTATTAAGGATCCGGAACATATTGTAGGTATATAACAGTGTCGTCGTCCCTACTACGATGCCACACTATGGCGTCAAGCCTTTTATATTTCGTCCCTGCGCCGTGCCGTACATCCGCGACAGGAAGTGGCCATGGAGCACTGCGAAATTTTTCGAAAGGACAGACAGACAGACAGACAGACAGACGACGGCATCCAATCGTAATCCCGATCACTTTTCCTTCTCTCTTTATCGATTCACTCGTTAATTTTACTTTTAACGAGTCGATTCTCCATCTTCTTTTGATTTCCATCTCTCTCTTTTACCTTCTTCTTTCCCTTCTCCTCCATCCAGATCGTTATTAGCGAACGTCGAGAAAGACGAGACTCTGCGAATCTGCCAAGGATCTAGGAGAGATATATATATTTTTCTTTTACTTGTTTTACTTCCCATCATTTTTTTTTTTTTTTACTCTTCTATCCCACTTTCACGAGTCTTCTCGCCATGAAAAAAAAAAAAAAAAAAATATTCTCTTGAGGGCACGGCTGAACGAACATTCTTTTCGTATATATATATATATACACACACACACACACAGAGAGAGACACACACATGTGTATATATATATATATATTTTCTTTTTTTCTTTCTTTTTCCGCGTACTTTACCTGCTCGAACATATCGCGCGAGTCAGCGTAAAACGACGACGCTTCTCCTCGTAGGAAACTTGCTGCCCGCCGTTTTTTTCCCACAAAACTCACCTGACACAAGAAGTGGTTACGGTGATAAGGAACGTCGAATGCGCCAACTGGCACGGATCAAGAGAACGGGAGAGATCCTTACGGCGAAACTTTTGTGGCATACGGTTCGAGACGATTTGCGCTTAACTTTTTATATGATATATATATATATATATATATATATATGTATATATATATACGTATGTATGTATATATAATAAGTCAGCGATTATCACTCCAACGAAGCGTCTACTCTGATACTAGCGACGAAGCGGCCACGATGAAGAAGAAGAAGAAGAAGAAGAAGAAGAAATAGAAAAAAAGAAAGAAAACGATAAATGTAAAATCATCGAAGCCGGTAACATGGCGATCGTTATCGTGAAATCGTTACGTTGCCACCATATGCGCCGGCCCCATGGACCCATTATTAAAACCACCATCCTTTGGTGTCCCTAATAAGCTCGTCCCTGCTTTCGTAGAGCCCCTATCTATCGATACGAACGTCGTAATTGCCGGCGCGTTCGTATTTCCGAAATCTACCTAGCATCCCCCTCCCCCTCCCGCTTGGAATCGTTAAAAGTTATCGTCGTCATCGGGGCTGACGACTTCGGTCGATATAACACACGTCATCCTTTTTTTTCTTCCTTTCGCGACGTTAATTTCATTCAATCGCGTTTGTCCAACATTTTCACGATTTTTTCCTTGAGTCGCCCGACCAAAGGGATTATCATAAAAGGAAGAGGAAAGAAAATGTTTCGTTGAAAAAAAAAAAAAAAAAAAAAAAACAATGCATAGACAAGATCGGTATAATTTAGAACGGATTAAATCGACGCTTGGTAGTAATCCGTTCACTGTCATTAGTCCGTACGCATTTCGTTTGCGAAACATTCAGAGGCGTGTGTCCTTTTCTAGGATCTCTCTCTCTCCTAGTAGTAGGACGAGAAGTAGAACGTATGTACAAAACGGTACAACACACAAGGGATGATGATGACAGTCCTCCGAGGTTCGTCCTATCCCCCAAATCACTGGGCGCGACTAACTAACCGTGTAATCGACAATTTCGACCTATTACGACGACCCTCCGCCACGCTATAGTTTATCCCCCCACCCCACTCACCCACCACCGTGCAAAGTACAGAGAGGATAGAGAGACCGTACGCGACACGATAATAATCATTTCCGATCCTTATTGTTTCTTACGTCGTAACGATGGTTGCGCTCTAGTAACTATAGTGTCCGTTTGATAATAACCCGATTCGCTGTAACAAGACTAGCCAAACTATTCCGTTCTACGTTATAATCAAACAATTACGTTCAATTACTTTCAACGGATATTTTCTACGCGTACCTGTCACGATTTTTCCGCTCGTAGGAGATGATAGAAAGAGAAAGAGAGAGAGAGAGAGAGAGAGAGAGAGAGAGAAAAAAGAGAGAAAAAAAAGGAGAAAAATGAAAAGAAAAAAGGGAAGGTGTGAAAACGCAACGTTCAAGGCCGACGATCACGGGCTACGCATAAAATATTGTAAAACCCCGGCGTTATACGTACCTACTCCTCCTCCTCCTCCTCCTCCTCCTCCTTCTCCTCCTTCTCCTCCTCCTACCTGTAGTAAAATCGGGGAAAAAAAAAAAATCGTCGACCAATCGCATTTTCGAATCTAACGTAGCGGGGAGGCTTACTGATACGTGTTACCATGGGCATAAAGTGGCCAGTGACACATAAAGAGCATATTTTCGGGCATTAGGGCACCCTACACCCTACACCCCTACAGGGACTCATCGAAATGGCTACCTGTGTTCGCGCCTTCCGTTCGTGTCTTCGGAATATAAAAAAGAATCTCGCTCGACGATCTTCACGAAGTGGGAACCCTGTGCTAATGGGGAAATAACCGACGGATTAAGTCGACTAATCCTCTTGGCAGCGTGATTTTATTGTCGCGCGAGCGAGCGAGCGAGAGAGAGAGAGAGAGAGAGAGAGAGAGAGAGAGAGAGAGAGAGGATCCCATCGAATTTTACATTTTCTTCTTTTTTTTTTTCTCTCTCTCTTTCGTGAGGTTCCATTATTATAAGCCGTACCAAGGGCTGATCTCGATGATGATAATAACGCGCGTACGAACGTATTAATCTGAGGAAAAATATCCATGGTGGTTTTCGAAACGAAGCGTAACAAAAAAAAAAAGAAAAAAGAAAAAGAATAATGAAAAAGCAAAACAAAAAAAAAAAACATATATATATATATATATATATACACACTTGTATATCGATTAGGTAGTTGATTTAAAAAAGAGAGAAAAAGAAGGTGAGAGATAATTAAAAAAAAAAAAAAAAAAAAAAAGAAAGGAGAAGGAAAGAATAAATGAAAAAAAAAAGAAAAGAAAGAAACGTCGAACTCGAGAACTGAAGTCTTTTTCGAATCGTCTCGTCCCTTTTTATCGTTGTAACCCGAGAATCCGCGGAGTTATAGGCCCGCGTGTGCCCTTGCACGTTAGCGTTCTCTCACACCTGCCGACCGACCGACCGACCGACCGACCGACCGACCAACCAACCGACCGATAAGATAGAGTCAGCTTCTAAAAATATAACCAGGGAGGTTTCGCGAGCGACAGTGGACGACGGCTTCCGTCCGTCCGTCCGTCCGTCGGTCGGTCGGTCGGTCGGTCGGTCGTCGAGGACTTCTTGGACGCACTTCGTCGTTCAAACGTTTCCATACATACATACGTAAATACATACATACACAGAGAGAGAGAGAGAGAGAGAGAGAGAGAGAGAGACACCAACACGATCGAGCTTTTGCATCGACGTTGTTACGTATGCATATAAAGAAGATGATATACCGGCTATCTCGAAGACTCGATTCGGTGTCTAATGACAGACCACCAACGCGTTATTTACCCTCCCTCCCTCCCTCCCTCCACCACTTTCTTCTTCTTCTTCTTCTTCTTCTTCTTCTCTCTACGTGACGGCGACTGCTTATTGTTCCAATGATATTAATTATATGCATATCTGTATTCGTATGTGTGTGTGTTTGTATACGTACGTATATATATCCTACGTACTTACGTTTAAGCGCATAAATGCGTGCGTGGATGCGTGCGTGTGTTTATGGTAACGTCGACGATGTGACACCGAGTGGCACAGAAACGCGATACGATCTCCTATCGTTCTCGTCGTGTCAATCGAACGTTATATCGCCGGATTACATCGGCTTCGACAACCCTCCCTCCCTCCCTCCCCCCTCCCTCCCTCCAACCTCCCTCGATAGCTCGCTCGTTCCTCTTTTACAATTAAAACGCGCATCGAAGTCGTTTTCTCTCGTTAGAAATCGCTAGAATCTTCTTTCAGTTGGTCGAACGTGCGCGTACGTAAAAAGGGAAAGAGAAAAAGAAAAGACAAAAAATGAAACCCCCAGTGTATCTTCGAATTTCCCTCTCTCTCTCTCTCTCTCTCTCTCTCTCTCTCTGTGCCAGAGGAAAATAGAAAAAAGAAATTACAAGAGGAGGATTGTACGTGCGATCGTAACGAGAATCGTAAAGTTCCTTGATTGTTTTATTTTTTCTAATCCTTTTATTTTTATCCCTTTTTCTTTTCATTATTTTTTTCCTTCTCTCCTCGATAGAACACACCGAGAGAGAGAGAGAGAGAGAGAGAGAGAGAGAGAGAGAGAGATTCCGAGCTTTTTACATACAATCGCTTTTGACCAAAGAGAGATAGATAGATAGATAGAGAAAGAGAGAGAGAGAGAGAGAGAGAGAGAGAGAGAGAGAGAGAGAGAGAAAGAGACGATTGAACGAACGAACGAACGAATACACGCTTGCAATTCGTCATTACAAGCCTCTCAACTCTTTAGTCGCATTCGCTTTACAGTGAAACCGTAGATTCTTGAACCGTAGTCGAGAAGGAAGAAAGGAAGAAAGGAAGGAAGGGACAGAGAGAGAAAGAGAGAGAGAGAGAGAGAGAGAGAGAGAGAGAGAGAAAAGAAGAGAAAGGAAGAGTAGTAGGGTGTGGGTGGGTGTGGGTGACTGGCTGGCTGGCTGGCTGGCTGGCTGGCTCGAACGATGAATCTCGGAAACAAACGTTGAAGAGAGAGTTGGGTGGGGGTGGGTGTGGAGGAAGAGATGTCGGGAGGGTTTTTGAAGGTAGAACGATAGGACGGGTTCGCGTTGAAATCTACTTAGAGAACGACGTAGGTGGGTTTAATTTATCTGGATTTACGATACGCTGAAGATGCCATCCCCCCCCCTCCCCCCACGTCATCCCTGGTGGCGGGAACAGAAGCAAGCAAACAAGCAAACAACGGCGGCGACACCGTCAGGCAGCAACTCCGACGACACCAACACCGATACACCAACACCAATACACCAACGCCGGTACACCACTACCGCGTTAACCACCGCCCCCTCACAGTCTCGACTAGAGAGAGAGAGAGAGAGAGAGAGAGCAACGGCAGACGTTAAAGAGGGACGGCGGAGGGTGGTGAGAGGTGGTGGTACTCATGAGAGACAGAGTAGAGAGAGAGAGAGAGGGATGGTGGTGATTTTGCACAGAGCCATTTTGGAATGCAATTAAACGCAGTACAGTGAAATACGATGCTAGTGCTGCTACTGCTGCTGCTACTGCTGCTACTACTGCTGCTGCTGCTGCTGCTGCTGCTACTGCCGTTGTCGTTGGCTCTTCTGTACCTCTCCTTTTCTCTCCTTCGTTCTCTCTCTCTCTCTCTCTCTCTCTCTCTCTCTCTTTTCCATCTATCTCTCCTGTACGCGTTCCAACGAATACGCGAAGGTAGGAATACCTTAACGCGACGGGGGAAACAAACGGGAACATCTCGAAACGTTTGGATTCTAACGCGAAGAACAAAGTGAATACTCGCAGTTATCGAACCGTCCAACATTCCAGTTTTTCATTTCCACCATCTCTCATCCAATCGAGATCCCATTTTTTCCTCCTTCTCCTCCTTTTCCTCCTTCGTTCTCTCGAGTAAAAATCCCCTTTTGCCGACGTTTCATCTTCGATTTATCTCGAAACGTATCGCCTTCCGAACGGCCGATTCTGATTCTCGAACGTATCGATTATTAGAATAACGTTGTTGTAGCGTTCAAACGAATGGAACCAAACAAAAAAATATCGTTATAGTTTTGACCAAAAAAAAAAAAGAAAAAATAAAGAAAAGAAAAAGGAAGGAGAGAGAGAGAGAGAGAAATAAATTTCGTGCGATTTTCGATGAGTCGCGATGAGATGGTACTCGCGAAGAAGGAAGAAAAGGTGGTTAAGATTGAAAATCTCGTGATCGTTTTGATAAGAAGGCGAACGCGTATATATATATATATATATATCTTTTCGAGTATTAACGTGCGAGAGAGAACCGGGTTGGAGGTGCGAGAGGAAGAGAGAGAGAGAGAGAGAGAGAGGGAGGGAGAGGGAGACGGTGGGAGGGAGGGAGGGAGGGAGGGAGGGTTAGAGGGAAAATGGCGACCGGGAAAGGAAATCCGACACCAAATCGAAGGAGACGCCATCGCGAAGCACGGCGCCGCCCCTCCATCATCGGAGTCTCCCCCGAAGACATCGCGTCATCCTCCTGCCACCTACGAGGTCTTCCAACCCCTCCACTCACCCCTAGCCCTTGCCGCCCCCTTAAAAAAAAAAAGAAAGAAAAAAAAGTCGCTGTAGTTTGTTGTCCGTTTTTCTCATCCTATTTTTTTCTTTTTTTCCTTTTCTTTCAATTTCAAGGTGAGAGAGAGAGAGAGAGAGAGAGAGAGAGAGAGAGAGAAGGATGGGAAAAAGTAAAAGAAAATTCGTCGATATTCCAAATCAACCGACGACGACGACGACGATAATGATGACGATGATGATGATATTAACTCGTCGATGACGTAGCAACTAGAGACGCAACGTTTTCTTTAAAGGATCGCCCTTATCGTAGGCTGCGATAACTGGGCGATGATATCGTTATTACGTACGATCGGGTTTCTGGACGATCGTCCTGAGTCGTGTTGTCACCTCGTGTCGATAAGAGCAAGTTACATGCAAGTTGTTACGTGGTCGTCAATCACGTGCCTCTTTCTCTCTCTCTCTCTCTCTCTCTCTCACCGGCGCCGATTACCTATTGCTTTTGTCACTAAGGAGCCGACATTTTGTTTCAGGGTGGGTTGATATGTGACATTCCAATCGACATTGACGCGACGACGATAACCAATCGAACGCGATAAGCTACCGTTCTTTTTCTTTTTTCCTTTCTCGTTTCTTTTTTTTTTCTTTTTTCTTTTTTTGTTCCTTTCGTTTCTGTTTTTAGCGATCGCCGGTAAATCGAGAGTTCACTTTCGATACGAATTTTTACGAGTGAACGCGGAACACGCGGAAACGAGTCTTCTCCTCATCCTTCCCCCTTTGTTCCCTTTTTCTTTTCTTTTTTTCCTTCTTAAATATCCAAATCCGTTATATATAGTTAGGTTTGGCGCGTTAGTGAAAAAGATGAGAACGATGTACGTAAGCACTCGGTTTGTTAAGTTCCAACGTCGGTTGGTTTCCAACGTTAGACGTCCTGTTGGCAATTAGAGAGAAAAGGCGGAGCACGTTCAAAGGATTGTCGAGGCGTGCCGAGCCTCACGAAAGATCAGCCTGACCGCGGAAAGACATACTCGCTCGTCTGCCACGCAGAAATATATCGGGATTCTCATTGATCTACTGTACTCTCGTCGTTGGCACGACGACGACGACGACGACGACGACGACGACGACTTCTTCCTCGTCGTTACTTTTCAAAATATAACTTTTATATCGATCTACGCTGTAACCTCCTCGAGTTCTCTCCCCCTCCCCACCCCCACACTCCCCCGAGATTCTTCTTCCCCGTCGATTACACGGAAGGATTTACTACACTCTGTGGAAGTAAATTTGACGGAGAAGTGAAAAGGAAGAGAAAAAAGAAGGGAGAGGAATGAGACGAAAAAATAAAATAAAATAAAATAAAATAAAAAGAAAGGAGGAGAAAAGTACAAAAAAAAAAAAAAAGAAAGAAAAGAAAGGAGGGTCCAACGGGACAGAGTAATCATAAGGTTGAAAAATAAACGCAATTATAAAGTATACGCGAGTTAGAGGAGTATCATCAAAAATTCGTCAGCGATAACACACAGCTTGCAACCGAATTGCAGTCGCGAACGACTGCATGAAATAAACCTTTTACGACGGATATATATTCAGTTCGGTGATCTATCTCGTCGTGGAGCTAAAACGAATAAAAAAAAGAAAAAAGAAAAAAGAAAAGGAAAAAGAACGAAAAGTAGAAAAAAAGACATAATTATACTAAACGAATTTAAACGATTCACGGCGTTTATTCCGTCGACCGACGCAAGGAGACGGGCTATCAGAATTGAAATGAAACGCGATATAGGTAGGTTCGCCGGTCAGGTATTTTCCATGAACGATAATAAATTTCCACATTTCTTATCTGCCAGAGGAACGAAGTAGTATAATCGAACGGGAAATCGTCGAACGATTGTTTTGAAATTGCCGATGAAACGACAGTGGTGCGATAGAAAGAACGTAGAGTCAAAACACGGCGTACGATGACGTGACGCGTTTCCGGTGTTTGTTGATGACCATTTGCATTCTCAAACGTTCTACGTTTGATTATTTTTTTTTTCTTTTTTTTTTTCTTTTTATTTTTTCTTTTTTTTTTTCTTTTTGTTTCATCAGGCGAATTTCCCTAAGGAGGAAGTATTATTCGTCGCTTGTCGCTGTCCATTCTATAAACGCGATCAAATATTACGAATATAGATCGAATTATGAAATTCGATTAAAGGGATTGATTTGGAATATTGACGAAGAGAGAGAATGATTTTAATCAATCGAAATGCATCGACATTTGGGGAAAATCCTTAAACGTTCTCTGAAAATGTAAGTAGTATTGAAGGATTGACCGTAAAGGGAGAGAGAGAGAGAAAGAGAGAGAGAGAGAGAGAGAGATACAGAGACAGAGATAGACAGATAGACGAGAGAGAGAGGGAGAGAGAGAGAGAGAGGAGAGAACGAAAAAGGACGTCGGCTGCTGTATGGGGTGAATGTTCCAGCGGGGGTAGAGAGTCTTGGACCGCCCCTAGGCTCGACCAATCGTACGACATCGATGAGTACGCGCCGGCCAATGAGAGAACGCTGGTCGTTCGGAGTCGAGCCACTCTCTGATCTTCGTCCTGTATATGCAAGCGTGCGTCGAAAAAAAGAGAAGAGAAGAAGAAGAAGAGGAAGAGAGAAGACCACCACCGTCACCGCCACCGCCGCCGCCACCACCACCACCACCATCACCACCACCACCACCATCACCATCACCACCACCGCCGCCTCCGCCGCCGTCGCCACCGCCGCCGCCGCCACCACCACCACCACCACCACCACCACCACCACCACTACCACCACTACCACCACCATCACCACCATCACCATCAGCGAGAGTTCCAAGCTATACCAACATCAGCACGGCACAAGCACGGCAACGGCGTTACGTAGCAAGTAGTGGAGCGAGTGAGTTCGCTTTTACTAACTTGGTGACTTGGTCACTCAGTGAGTGGTGCCTTGAACGGTGGCCAAAGGAGTCTCTCCTTATAATCGGCGCTCGCATAATTACCCATCAAGAAGAACGATCATTTATCCGCCCACGGCGCGTGTGTCTTCCGTTAACGATAGATACCACAGTATATAATCCCACGTTAAAAGCTCTCAAATACCTTTGCGCGTCTTCGTTCGTCCTTGTCGCATCAAAAAACTCTAATGCGAATCGCGTACGACGCGATATAATTTTCGCGCGCGGGCGCGCGCGCGCCGGCCGGCCGGCCGCAGATACATTAAAGAAAGAAAGAAAAAAAAAAAAAGAAAAAAAAGAACAGAGAGAGAGAGAGAGAGAGAACAAGAAAAGGCCTCTCTCATCGCGTTAATTTCGACGAGGAAGGAACACGGCGCGATCCATCCAGCCGCGTCATGTGGAATTATCGATTGTCGTGATTCACTCGTGCTTTCTACTTTTTTTTCATTCGAGGATACGAGACGACTATCATCTATACAAATCGCTATGATCGACCATTGAGCATCGTTGGAATGCCGTGTGATGATTCCCCTCCTCCCTCTCTACGGTTGCAAAGTGTTCGGGAAACGTACATTAATAATCGACGTCGCAAAGTTACAAAACGTTAATAACAAGACCGAGTGAGATAAGTTTGATTTGATAATCAACGATCGAACGATATTAGATCGATACCGTTTCATCTTTGTCCCGTCCCCCCCCCGCCCCCTCCCCCCTCCAACCCCAACCCCAACGCAAACCCACCTCCCCGTCCTCGCCGCATCTTCCCACCTCGTTACAAATTTGTGTGCCGGTGCGACGGACTCAATGGGGATATACGTGAACGACACAACAACGTCGTGGATATGAATGAATCGCGCGTGATTAAACAACGACGAGCCAGGCTCGTCGATCGCGCTAACGTCGGATGTTTATTACTCTGATCGCGAGCCGTCTCTTCTCCCCTTTACCGTTTCTCACGCGATCGGCAATGTTTCATCGTCCATTAATATCGATAGTAATGATTGTAACGATAACGGTACTAACAATTGAAAAATCAGTTGTACGAAAGCTTGATAAAAGAAGAGGATAAGGTAGAAAAAGAAGAAGAAGAAGAAGAAGAAATCAAGGAATCGTCGAAATCGATTCGTACGAAACAACAAAGGAAGATAATTGAAAAAGTTCGATTCGTAGGGCTCTCCCCGAGTGTGCGCGTGTGTGTGTGTGTGTGTGCGTGTGCGTGTGCGTGTGCGTGTGCGCGCGTATGGTGCGTTAGGCTTATATAAGAGCGCGTTCATGAAAACCTTCGAGGTTTCTTAAAGAATGTCTGATAGTTCGGATCAGCTGTCACCGCCGAACAGCGACTGTAATAGTCAAATGGGTGGCGTGCATCGGAACACCGCTGGCGGACAATACAGCAGCAATTCTTCCTCGATGTCGGCCCTTACTCTAACCCATCACGCACAACCACAAAATTTAACGCCCACGTCGGACGGTAGCCCTCAATATCCTCAAGAATTGTCGACCTGCAGTTCGACCAACGTATCCACCAATATCGGTAATATCGGTGGACTGTCGTCGCTCGGTACAACTATCAGCAATTTTACACCCGAACAAATATCCTGCATGTGCGAAGCCCTCTCCCAGAGTCAAGACATCGAGAAACTAACAAGGTGAAAAAAATATACGCGCGTGTGTGTATATATATATATTCTCTTTTTAATCGTCGCCAATGAAATTTCATTGTCTCGTATAAACGCGATAGATGATAATATCGGATTAACCTTAAACGATATTATCGTTTCTAAACTCTAATGATCTACGACTCGATCGGACCCCCTCGCGTTTTCAAACGAGTATAAACCTTTTCGATTTTTTCTGCCTTCTATCGCTTCGTTCGAAAAAAATTATTTTCTTAGAACAGTCGATCGTTTGACTTGACAAAAAAAAAATATATATATATATATATATATATACATATATAACGTCGTCTGCGTTTACGTCTTATAACTCTCGTCGCTCGTTAAATATCGTTTCTTTATTCCTCCTGCATAGAATCGATAATCGTGAAAAGAAATAAACGAGACAATATAAATGCCGACGCGTAGAGAAACATTGGGCCCTTCGTTTTAAAATAAAGCCGCTCGCGCTCGCGCGCGCGCGCGCGCGCACTATCGAGAACACACAAACAAAACGAGCCCCGTTTGGCTCTGCTCGTAAACGGAACGAATGAATATGCCGGCCGACGAGATATGCCCGGCCGATAGTCGGTAAAAGGACCACGCGGGGGCGGTAAGAGGGGGGTGGGGTGGGAGGGGGAGGGTAGAGAGGGAGGGAGGAAAAGGAGAGCGAGAGAATTGTTTGTAAGCGTGGTTTCGAATTCGACGCTCTAGGATTATTACCCAAATAACTTGACGGATATTAGGATGAATCGTAAACGATCGATCGATCGATCGATCGATCGTTCGTTCGTTCGTTCGTTCGTTCGTTCGATCAAACAACCTTTCCTACAAATTAGATTTTTATTGTCGCAATTGAAATTTCTTTTATAACCGAAGCGTTAAAGGTAGGAGGAAGGATTGAGAAGAAGAAGAAGAAGGAGAGAAAAAAAAAATATAACACGAAACGAAACGAAACGAGACGAAACGAAACGAAATAAAAACAAAAATAAAGAAAGAAATAAGAAAAAAGGCGGGTAATCGAAGGTTTCTCCTTGCATTTATCAGGTTTCTCTGGTCGTTACCACCCGGCGAGCTGTTGCGCGGCGGCGAGAGCGTTTTAATGGCACGAGCTGCGGTAGCATTTCATCGTGGTGCCTATCACGAGCTATACTCGATCCTCGAGAGCCATCCGTTTTCGCCCCGACGGCACCCAGAATTACAACAAATGTGGTACAAGTCGCATTACCGCGAGGCCGAAAAGATTCGCGGCCGTCCTTTGGGAGCCGTAGATAAGTATCGGCTACGAAAGAAGTATCCGTTGCCGAAGACGATCTGGGACGGCGAGGAGACCGTCTATTGCTTCAAGGAACGATCGAGGAACGCTTTGAAGGAGTGCTACATGAGGAACAGGTACCCGACGCCCGACGACAAGAAAAACTTGGCCAAGAAAACGGGCCTCACTTTGACTCAGGTCTCTAATTGGTTTAAAAATCGAAGACAAAGGGATCGTACGCCGCAAACCAGATCGTAAGTTGATCATTTATTTATATATGTATATACATACATATATATATGTGTGTGTGTGTATTTCTTTTTTGTTTTTTTTTTTTTTTTTATCAATCAAATAATCTTCCAAGTTCGTCGAACGTGCTCACGTGCAAATTTCAAATGGAACGTTGACGAATTCGAATTACATCGCGTTTCTCGAGAACGCTCGAAAAAAAATGATGACGGAAAACTTGCGATCTACATAACGACGGACGCTTTTCTTTTTTCTTTGTTCTCTCTCTCTCTCTCTCTCTCTCTCTCTCTAACTCTCTCTCTCTCTCTCTGTTTGTCTTTGTCTTTTCTCATTTCTCTCGAAAATTCATAGAAATTCTCGGTGGAAGAGTAATAAAAGCGTCCCGTGACGCGATTCTTCGTGTATGGAGGGCACGTGTATCGACAGGGGGTCTTCTCTTCTCTTCTTTTTCAAGGAGCAACAAGTGTTTCGACATGTGTCCTCTGACCCATGTCCTTCGTTCTTTTTTTCGGGTCCGTCGGACTGCGAGAGTCGAGAAGAGAGAGAGAGAGAGAGAGAGAGAGAGAGAGAGAGAGAGATCGGTAAATCAATCAAACCCTGGTATATACGTACATATATATCTCCACGAACTCTCTGCGTCATTTTGAATTAACTTATTATCGTTTCTTCGAGGGAGAAAAGGGTTGATCGATAAATGAATTATCAAAAAAAGGGGAAAAAAGGGCAGGGACTTTGATCGGGATAATATGTATATATTTGTTCGTTTGCAAAGAGAAATACTGGTCGAAAAATATATTATAACGACCAATCGAGAGTTCTAATTATTTCCGTTAAATCGTTGAGGACGTTGTAAAAGGGTAAGTTAAATATAACGGCAAGGCGAATCAATTCGATAAAAGGGAACGTAATTCCAGCGAGAACGATTATCTGATACGAGAATTTATTATTTACCTTTCGACCGGCATAGATGTATACAAACTTACGAGGGATTAAATAAATGCGACCGGGGGTGGGATCTCGACGAATGCGAGATTAGAACATGCCGATTAGTTGACGAGATTATTAACGTACAATTTTGATAAGCCATCGAGAGTGGCCGAAGGAAAACAATTTTTTTTTTATGAAACGTATATATATATATATATATATATATATATATATATATAAAATAATAATATCACCCAATTAGCTCGATTGTAAATAAATGAAAATATCGATGTCCTTTTCAACGAACGTACCCGCACGTACGTTTCTAAGCACATCGACGATGCAGTAATTAAATGCGTGGTAGGTTGTAATTCAGCATCGTACCAGCACCTTTCGACGAATTTAGCTGACTTGCCGATGTCATATACGGTGGTGCGTTGTTCTTCTTCCGAGCGGATGGATCGACTTCCGATCGTGATATCAAAAAATAAAGATGACGAGAGACTCGTGGATATTTTTCCTTTCTTCCTTTTTCTTCGATATATTCGAATTCATAATTTTTCGATCGACCCCGGTCCCGCGAACGAATGTTATCATCATTGATCGGCACCATCATTTTCTGAGAACGTTTTTGTTGCGTCATCGATATTAAAAACTTTGCCAAGCTCAACATTTTCATTCGGATTTTCAAGACTTTACGATGATAACAACGACAAGATAAAAAATAAAAATTGCGGGATTGGGTTGTACCTATAGAAGAAAAAAAAAGAAACATGAAAAGAAAAGAAAGGAAAGGATTGACAACACACACACACACGCACACACACACACGCACACACACACACGCGTGTCACGTAAGATATTCCTTCGAGAGGCAATGGCCGATATCACGGGCGCAGTCGGAGAGTATCGCAAGGCGTTGTACTCGTCGAACGAATCACCGTAAGTAAAACCGCGCGTGCGTGCGTACACACCACACACATTTACTGGTAGTTGTTGTTGCAACGCGTGTGTAAGTATTTATGTTTGCCGCGCCTACGTACAAGAGCGCGACAGTGTGTGGGTACATAAAGAAAGGAACGAACTCGGCGTTGTTATGGCTACGACTTAACCGCGGTCATGGGCTCTAACCAACACACACAAAGAGAGAGAGAGAGAGAGAGAGAGAGAGAGAGGCCCTCGTCGAACCTCGTTTCCTCTGGACCAAACGACCTAACTCGCTCTAAACCCACGGGGTAGAACAACTATAATCCAATAGAAAATATATCTCTCGGCCACCGTGTTACGTTCATTTACGAATTGTTACAACTTAAAACGATTAATCCCGTATACGGAGATAGGGATAGATATGATTTTTACGCTGGTTACACATTTTAACAACCAACGAAGATCCGTTGAAACACTAATCTACGATATAACAATGGAGTGATAATAAATCGTTTAGGCGACGAAAGATTTTTTGTTCGTTTGAAAAGCGTAACTAAAGCAAATTATTAATTTTGAAGGATGCGAAGGCGCGAAGGGGGTTTGGTGGGAGATTAAAAAGGAGATGATAAAGGCGGGGGAAGAAAAATAGATTGATTAATTATCTTTGCAAGAGGGGAGAGATAGATAGAGAGAGATAGAGAAACCAAAAGAGAATCGTCGGGAACGCGATAGACGATAAGGGATGTTTGTAATTGCGTTAATAAGGAGGATGAAAATATTGCGGAATGGACGCGTGATGGAGGCTTTACTCGCGGTGGGACGGCTCAACGAAGATAAATCGGGGTAGCGGCGGAGAGGGCCGGCCGTGGCCTTTATGTAGTAAACTATTGGTAGTGCGAACAGCTCAATGGTGAAACGCGAGATGTAACCGTAGCTGCGTCATAAAACGGTAATGGGGCGTCGCGTTTCCTTTTCCTAGAGTCTTTCTCGAGAAGGACGAGGACGAGGAGGACGAGGACGAGGAGGAGGAGGAGGAGGAGGAGGAGGAGGAGGAGGAGGAAAAGGAGGAGGACGTGTTAAGGGCGGAAAAAAAAAAGGAAGAGAAAGGTCGAATCGGTTCTTTGCCGAAAAAAAAAAAAAAAAACTCTACTCGCGAGAACGGTGGGATTATTCATCTTTGCGCCCGAGCCATCATCTTTTTTTTTTTTTTTGATCTGATCTATCGAGAGAAGGAAAGAAAGAAAGAAAGAAAGAAAGAAAAAAAAAGAAGGAAGATCGATACGAATGGTAAAAAAAAAGAGAAAAAAGGAAAGAAATGAAAAGAGATAAAAAAGGGAAGGAAAGAACGAACCAATTCTCTCTTCTTTCTTCCTTTCTCTTTTTTTCTTTTTTCTTTTCTTCTCATTTCTTGTTTTTTTTTTTTTCTTTTTTCTTTTTTCTTACCCTACAATTCCACGACTCCGCATAACTTTCTCGTTTGTACATTCGCAAGCGATAAGAATAAAAATTATCGGAATATTGATGTTGCCAATCTTCGTCTCTCTCTCTCTCTCTCTCTCTCTCTCTCTCTCTCTCTCGATTCGATCGGTTATGTTTTTTCATTTATATATATATATATATATATATATATATATATATATATATATATATTTCTTTTTGTTAACATTACAACAAAACGGTGGAAGGTAGACGTAGAGGAAGAAGGGTGTTAAAAAGGAGGGGAGAGTAAGAGAAAAGAAAAAGGCGAAGGAGGAGGCCGTGCTAGGTCCGTAGGGCGTGTATTTCTTAAGGTTTAGAGGCCTCGAAGAGCGCGAAGCATAAAAATGCTTGCGCCCTTGCGTCTACGTAAAAAAAAAAAAGAAAAGAAAAGAAAAGAAGAGAGAGAGAGAGAGAGAGAAAGGAAAATAGGACAAGAAGAAGGAAGGAAGGAAGGAAGGAAGGAAGGAAGGAAGGAAGGAAGGAAGGAAGGAAGGAAGGAAGGAAGGAAGGAAGGGATGGAAGAAACGAAGGAACCCTGGCCATGGGCGGGGTCGTTGTTGCATATGGACCACCGTGTGCAGCACGCACGTGCTTCACAGAGTCTAGCAGCACGTATAAACCAGGAGAAACTTGCGCACAACGCATAAGCGTGTATGCGAGAACGCTTTTTATTTTCACGAGCAGTAAAACAATGCGAGAATATAAAGTGGCTTTGCTCCTTGGTCCTTTGATTCTCTCTCTCTCTCTCTCTCTCTCTCTCTCTCTCTCTCTCTCTCTCTCTCTCTCTCTTTCTCTCTCTCGTTTTCGTTCTCATTCTCTTTCTCGTCGCTGAACCCAAAGAAGAAAATTCTCGGAAGTTGTCAGGCAAGTAAAAATCGCCTTTGCGAGTGCGTACCCTCAAAAATGTGAGGGTCAAAAGCTAATCGTTCTAGCCCTAACCGACCTTTCGCATGGGTCATAAGTTTCTTCTGGGATTTCTTAAGACAATGCCAAAGAGAGAGAGAGAGAAAGAGAGAGAGAGAGAGAGAGAGAGAGAGAGCTCGCATGTGATCCTCGAAAACGCAAGATTTATGAGGGAGGAACGAACGTTGTGGGATCAAGAACACACGTTATCCACGAGAACGAGAACGTTCCTTTTCGTTTCTTTTTTCTTTTTTTTTTCTTTTCCCTCGAAGAAACGAACGAAATAAGTGCTCGTTAACTTAACGACAATATACCTTCGGAAAACGATCGTGGTTAATGTCAATGGATAGTAATATTATATCGGAGACATATATATTTTAACTTTTGTTTTTTTTCTCTCTCTCTTTCTCTCTCTCTCTCTCTCTCTCTCTAGGGACATGCTGCCGCTAAACTGTCAAAGCACAACGAACAGTACGATAAGTAATTCGGTTAGCAACGGAGGCGGCAACATGCAATCGTTACAGAGTATCGACTCGGACAGTCCGAATCTAGCTATGTCACCGTTATCGACGATGGGTATGTCGCCGGCCGCAATGAATCCATGCAGTCCAATGGGTATGAGTCCTATGGGGCCTCATCATCACGGATACGCGACTCCCGTGACGCCGTCCTCCGTACACACGGCTCATCCGCACAATGGCGGTCTCAGTCCGATGAACGACGTCAAAGCGTTATGCTACGGCCGTAGCGTTTACGAGAGCGGTGAGTTATACCTTATTAATTAATTCAAATATTGTTATAATCCTTAAACGAAGTAATCGCCGTTATCCTCAACCATAAACTCGATCATTTTTCTTTAGGTAAAGACGTTGAACAGAGTTCGGTTTATTATCCGAGTCATACCAGTATGCATCATCAATATTATCAACAGACCCATCATCAAATGATGTCCGGTTCTCATCATCATCATCATCATCATCATCATCAGCAGGGCATGCCAACGGGCTACGAAATCATGTTACCTCCGCCGCAACATTCCATGTGACCAATGGATTACGATGGCGAACGAAACGAGCAAGGCCATCACGGACCTAACGACGATTCCTTGGCTCGTATTCACGCCTTCGCTTGATTTTTCGCGTCCCAAAGTTTCTCCCATCGGTGTATTCATCATCGTCATCGTCATCGTCATCGTCATCGTCATCGTCATCGTCATCGTCATCATCGTCGTGTAATATCGATGCTAACGAAAGGACAGATTTTCTTCGATCGTCGATCCTCACCTCGCGTGGGGGAAGGAAAAAAAAATTAGAAAAAAGGAAAAAAGAAAAAGAAAAATCATCGATACCGACGACAGACAATACACACATTTGAGATATTTTTTTAACTCGTTATCCGTTAGAAAAACTGCGGACAGACTATCGTTCTTAAATACTGACGATAAGGGACGGAGAGAAAAGAGAATGAGGAAACAAAATTAAAGAGATACGAGTAAACAAAAAAAAAAAGAAAAAAATATACGCAAAAAAAAAAGAAAAAGAAAAAAAGGAAGGAACAAGAAGAAATTAAGGAACGATTCTTCGACTCGTCACTTAAAAAACTGTGATTACCAAATCGGTGCGGTACCAACCAATTTCTTCGAATTGAAGGGCCTAAACGTATATATTGTAATAAATTAAATAGGGATGGGTGCATTGAAAATGCATTGAAATTGCGCGAAAGAACATCGGCCGGCCATCTTTGCAGGAACGCGAGATAAAGTGATTTAGCCAATGGGAGGAGACCTAGGCAATATCCATTAAATATCAGGGAGGAGCTCGAAAACTGGTTTTACTGGTGCGCGCACGCACGCACGCAAGCAAACAAGCACGCACGAATGTACACACGACGCACACAGAAACAGCAGACGCGCACGCACACTTGTTTTATTTACTTTCGAGATATATCATGGCGTATTAGAAAAATCCTGCCGTGTAATTAAATTTTGACGAACGACGGATGGTTCGATAGCCGTATAATATAATACGATGAATTTTGAAAAATATTCCACGTCAAATTCTTTTCTTAAATAGAGTTATTCTATGTCACATCGAGTTAGTACATGCATACTTAATAGACTTTTATCACCGGGGTGATAGAAAAATTAAAATCGATTACGACTATAACGGACAACAGGAAGGTAAAAAAAAATAAATGAATGAACGAATGAATGAATGAATGAATGAATAAAATAAAATAAAATAAAATAAAATAAAATAAAATAAAATAAACTAGTCGAATTTAATGAAATTCGTGTAGTGATGTCCATAACGCGAAGCGTACGTTTAAAGGAAAAAAGAAAAAAAAAAAAAGGAAGAAAAACAGACCGTTTAGATTTCAGAAAAAAATCAACAACGATCCGTAACAGTTTATTGTCAGAATAAAAACGTTTAACGTTTTACCATATTTAACGATATACTTTCGACATAGTCCGCACGACATCTTTTATATTTTAAACATATAAATTTATCTATCATGTATCTCTGTAGTATCTTGCTTTAAACGGATTATTAAAATTGCATACATACATACATACATAATATGTATGTATATATATATATATATATGTATGTACGTATGTATGTAAGTGTGAATCGATAAAAAAGAAATATATTTATGTTGAACTTACAAATACGATTCCGACGTAACACGCTGCAGCAGCGTGTGGAAATAAGTATGATGATCATCGAAATTACCGTTAAGAACGAACCTCTTATTTTCCAATACCTATGTATATATATAAAAAAAAAAAAAGCATATATAATATTCTAATGATAATGTATGTAATGTATATAATGAGAGAAAATATCTGTGTATTCCTCAAGATTAGTGATTTTTAATAAATAAAATGTAATTCGTACTGAGAGATCTTCTCAGAATTAAATCAAAGATATAACATGTATTATTTCTTATCTTTTTAGGATAGTCGATCGAACGTGTAAAGAAAAAAAAAAAAAATACAAAGGGTTACGAAAGGAAATAACCTTGAGTTGATTTTATAACGCAAGAGTTTAGAAAATATAAAAATCTCATTGATTACTTAACACTTACCGTGTGTATTAAAATGCATAACGTGTAAGTTTCTCTTTTGCAAAATACAGGGTAAACGAGAAAAATAAATGTATATAAATGCGGACAAAACTACTTGCTTTGAACGATTCACGATTCACTTTATTATTACTTTCGTAATAAACTCTCGTCATGGTAGAATCTAATGTTCCAATTGGTCGGTAGTTAAAATCCTTCGTTCCTATTGGCTGACCGTCTTAAAGCGTGATTGGACATTTTCAAAAGAATTAATCATTAAAATTTAAAATATTTCCTTGACAAATACGTATCCGACAATAATATATTATTATTATTATTATTATTATTTTATTGACGTAATAATAAAACGTATTTTAATAAATATATAAAAAGATTATGGTAAGACGCTATAAAATAAAATTTCACGTTAGTCATATAAATTTCGATAAATCTTATACGACGAATATTTTATAACGTAGAGATTTTATTATTATTATTATTATTATTATCATTATTATTATTATTATTCGGATTATGTAGCATCGTTATTAATGATCGTCGACAAAAATAGAAAATTTTTCTATAAACGAAGAATCGAAAAAATTAGTGTCATTTCATAAGCGCACGGGGCGCTGTCAAGAACATACCAGTAAACATGGTCATGTGACGCAAAGGCCGAGTTATTTATAGAATTACTTTGTAGCAAGTATAGGTTGGCAAGATATATAAATGTAATGTCTGCAATTGCACTTTATAACCATTATATAGATAGAATTCAGTGTGATTGGACCGGGATTAGTGTCATAATGTGTCATATTTATTAATGGATATAAAGTAGCCCCTCGGTATTGTTATAATAATGTAAATAATTGAATTTTAAATAGTGATTGTACTGTCACTGCACTTACTCTCTTCAGTGTATAAAAAGTACATGGCAATAATTACGTTTCAAGTTTGTAAAATATTCTCACATTTTTAAATGCCAGTGATTCCTCTTTTCCGACTAATCGCTTATCGTCAATTAAATTAATTTCCAAGATATTTTTAAATCATCCATAGTTATGTCAAAACCTGATGCACCTAAGTTTGTGACAGCACTCTTTTCCTTTAAGGGAAAGAATAACGATGAAGTATGTCAGATCTTTTTATCCTGTAAAAATAATGATTTACAGATAAATAGATCGGATACAGTTCAAATTTGGATTGTAATTTACAGTTGTGCTTTAAGAAGGGTGATATTATAACGATAACTCAAACGGACGACGAAGGTTGGTGGGAGGGTACGTTGCAAGACAAAACTGGATGGTTTCCATCCAACTATGTCAAAGAGCATAGATTACCGGGTGAGATTTATAACATTTAAATATACGATATAAGAATTATATTAAATAAACGATCTTACGTATCATTGTATCGTATCCAGATTTGATTCGATTTTCGTTATATAAGAATTTATATCGTTGCAGATAATGGACTTTCTTCGGTTAAAGTACCCTCGGAGAAAGGTCTGGCGGAATCACCCGTTCATCAGAAGCTTAATCGTGATATAGTGATAAAAGACATTGTAGATTCGGAAAGAATTAACGTAGCGGAATTACAAGGCTTAGTTACTAATTTTTTGCAACCCCTAGAATCATCAAATATGTAGGTTCTCGAAGCATCCGATATTATTCATCTAACGTTACATTCTTCTTACTATTATAATACTAAATTAACTATTATAATCATAGATTAAAAAAGGAAGAGTACAAACAGTTACTAGGTAATATACAAGAAGTTTTGGAAATGCATCAACGTCTTCTTACAAATTTGGAAGCTACCGTTCTACAAGGGGTAGCTGGTAGAATAGGAAATTTGTTTTTAACGCTTGCTCCGAGATTAAAATCTATTCATACAGCATATTGTAATAATCATCCACAAGCGGTCTGCATTCTCGATAGATACAGGTATTGTGTATTATTCTTATTAATTCTCTCTCTCTCTCTCTCTCTCTCTCTCTCCTTCGTGGTTTTTATTAGAGAAATTACAAGAATTACTTTTACAGAGATGAATTAAATGAATTTATGGAAGATAGCGGTGCAATATCTCCAGGTATATTAGTTTTAACGACGGGTCTTAGTAAACCGTTTAGAAGATTGGACAAGTACTCTGCTATGCTACAAGAATTAGAAAGGTACACGGAAAAAAATCATCCCGATAGAGGAGACACGCAACGAAGTATAGCGGTTTATAGAGAAATAGCGGTAAAATCGATGTTTATCATAAAATTTGATCGAACTTAACCTACGAAAGATGCTACTACCTATATGATATCGTTAACAGGATTCATGTTCTTCGATACGTAAACAACGTGAATTAGCACTACAGGTATTAACCAGCGGCATCAAAGGTTGGGAAGGTGAAGAATTAAGTTCTCTTGGCGAAATTCTTCACGTTGGATCCGTGACTCTAGCGACAGGTGTAGATAGAAGAGACAGATATTTCGTTCTCTTTCCCTCTACGTTGTTAGTATTGAGTACCAGTCCGAGAATGAGTTCTTTTATTTACGAGGTATTATTATATCGAAATTGTCCGCACTAGTATTAATTTTTACGTAGGAATTTATCCAAGCAAACTTTAACCATTCCCAGGGAAAACTTCCATTGACAGGCATTAACGTTATAGCAACGGAGGACACAGACGAAATAAGGAATGCCTTCGAGATAACGGGTACGGTCAATTCTATGATTAAATTTTTTTGCAAATAAATATTATCTACATCGTATCTTTTTCGTAGGACCAATGATCGAAAATATAACGGTATTGTGCGCTAGTAAAGAGGATAGGCAACGTTGGATCGAGCTTCTAGTCCAAGAACATGGTACCAATGTATTGAAATCACCGACAATGCCTCGAGTGAGTTACAATCATCCACCGTATACGCGGCTCTCGAGGTACTTCGCAAAGCTCGTGAGGAAAAAAATTATAGAGGTCGAATTAATGAAAAAGCTCCTTTACATTCAATACGTCCTAAAGCCGGATTTAAGTAACGTTAAGATGCGCCGATGTAACGTAACATATACAATTTTTCCTAACAAAAGTAACGAATGTATTTCCGATTGCGAGACCATTGTCGACAATGAAACTATCCAAGATCCGCCGAAAATACTTCGTAAATCTACTTTAACCCTCGACGTCAGATACGAGGTTGGGAATACCGATCTACGTACCTTTGGTCTAGAAAGTAATTCTCCTCTCACGAACTTCGTCGAATCGAGGGCCGCTTACGGTGATCGTTCTACCTTCGAAACCAGCAAGAGTTTACCTGCTGGCCGTACAACGAGCCACGTCCTGCCAAACGTATTACTTTCTACGAGTAATTCTGCGGTGCCAATTTTATTACCGCGAACCCACGATCATTATCGAGAAAATTTAGATATACCACGCGAACTACACACGCCTTGCGGTGGTACGATAAAGTGTTGGGAGGTTGTCGAGCTTTGTCCAAAAATACAAGACATCTCGAAACTCAGCGTTAAAGATACCGTTAAAAACTTAAACAGATCCGATAATGGAAATCTAAGAAACGAACAACAACATTTATGTCCTAATACCAGTTTGCATTCGTCGGATTCTGGAATGGCCGAAAGTTATCACTTAAACTCGACAGAGCTTAGTTCCTGTTACAAGTCTCAAAGATGCAGTCACAGTAAATACATAGATCCGGTTAGAACGTCTCACAGTGAAAGCGAAATCGATGAAAATAAATTCGAACATCAATGCATTTGTACCTCCCCGTTTGGTTCTACGCCAAGAGATAGCGAACGTTCGTTCCCATCGTCGGAGAATATCAATAAGATGTCGCATTCGGTAAAGGCTTCTACCAGCTCCATTGGAAAAGATGTCAAAGATGATACGTTTGACGATACGAAGGAGGAAACGGAGAAAAACATTGTAGTTTTTACTGCGAGAGATCACGAAAGTATTAAGCACAAAAGGTTTACAGAACCAATTCCAAATTTACAACAAAGTAAACCTAAAAGAAAGGGAAAACGGATGGTCCGTCCAGTACAACCAACCATCGAAGAACAACCAGAACAAACTGGTCAAGTTTATAGATCGGGATTGTATGCTCATTGGTGGCTCAAGAAAACGATTCCATTGTCAGGATGCACAGAACGAGGCAAGCTTCCATGGCATGGCTGTTTCTTTTTTTTTTTTTTTTTTTCATTTCTTTTCTCTTCTCAATCGGATTGATTTCCTTCACTGATTTCACCACTAATAATCATTTATCATCAATGATTTTATGCTTCTATTTCACAGCCATGTTGTGTGAAGAATGCTTTTTTGCTTTGCTAACATAACTATTCATAAAATACATATTATAACCGGGAGAGAACACGAATCACGTAGAAATTATCATTATTATTATTATTATTATTATTATTATTTATCCTTTTCACAGTCGTTTGATGAAATATGCATTGTGCCCATTTTCTTTCTTTCTTTCTTTCTTATAGTTTAGTCGATTTTTACTTTTCTCTTTTCTTTTTACTTTTATTTTTTGTAGGTAGGGCGTGTGCTCCGAATGCTTTTTATAATTCGTTATAGATAAGAAAGAGAAAATTCCATGGGTTAACTATTGTGAAAAATTACTTTTATATAGATGAACAACAGTCAGATGAACGGGAAACGCCAGCGGTCGGCAGCGGATCGTTGTTTATCTCCAGGGATTAAGACTCCTTGGAGTATCGCTTCGTTACGTCCAGCCCCACCTTTATATACACTCAAGACATTTGGTAAAATCACATACGCATATAATATAACTTTTTCTTTCTTTTGCTTTTTTTTTTTTTTCCCCTAGTAAATATACAAGAGAAATGTACATGAAAAAGTTTACGCGAAAAAACGTCGAAACTCTGTTATTCACTATAGTGTTTTGTTCCACAACAGATGAACGTCAATTTGAAGAAGATGCAATTATTCTAAAAATAATAGAAAGTTACTGTCTTTCTGTCAACAGTAGATTTACCATGAATTCTAACGAATCTAATTGTGAGTACATAATTTTTTTTTTTTTTTTGTTTTTCTTTTGTAAATATGTATGTTAATTATATCACACGTTTATTATAATAAATTTTAAATCTTAGCTATGATGGATATCGAATGGCAAAGAACACGCGATGCATCTTCGATGCACAAGAGGGGTGTAAATTGGGATACTCGTGCTGATCGGTACATTCTTTTATATCTATCTCTAATATCTTACTTGTGAATTTTGCGTTTAATTGTAATGTTGTATTGTTCAGGTCGTTATCGGAAACTGTAAAAACGTTAAAAAATCAAATGACAGATTTACAGTCACAAATGTCATTACTTACTAAACAATTAGACGAAGAAAGAAGATCTCGACTTTCATTAGCTGCTACTGTAAAACGCAGTATGGCCGCTATGGATAGTTCCATATCTTAAAACTTATAATTAACGTTGAGGAAATAAATTTGCCAAATTCGAGTTTAATTTATCTTACTAGCATGCGTCTCATCGCGCATAGGGATGCATCATACTTGGAATGTTTTCAAATATCTTTAAGTTTATAACATAGATTACGTTATATTAAGATAGTAAAATGTTATTTATCTATTTTTATAGAAACTCGTTCATTCACGAATAAACGAAGGTTTCATCATGCATCTATTTTATATACATCATTGATTATATCATGTTTTCAAATTGGCGTAATTTGTGTTTTATACCACATCTTGTTAATAACAGCCGATTTGAAAAATGAAATATAAAAAGCAAAGTATTAAAGATTGACAAAAAATAAGAAATTAATTTATTGTAACATTTTATGATACATGACGATACCTTCTAAATATAATTATTGTTATATTTGGAAAATGTATTTATAAATATATATTTCTTTAAATCAGTTTTTTATCTCGGCTTATTTTTTATGCGTTCCAGTTCGTTTACTCTACTGCGAGCATGTTCTAACCTATGCCATGCCATTTGCAAAACCTTTTGACTCGCATATCCAGAACCTTCGTGTGGTTGACCTGACATCGAATAAAAAATTTAATAAAACATAGTAATTACAAACACGGAATAATATAGATTTGTTCCAAAGCGAACATTGCCAATATTTGGAGGTTATAAATCTCATTATTTACGAACCTGTCGAAACTTGTGTGAGATAATTAATTTGTTCGCTCAATTTCGATTCCACGTGGCCTAAAGTTTTCAAAAATTGATGAGTTTGGGCTTCTGCTTGCTTTAAACTAGACTTTTCCTTACTCAATTCCATGAACGCTTGCCCTGTAATGACATACGAATATTCGTATAACCATAAAAAAAAAAAAGAAAAAAAATATATATATATCCAACGACCGTACAAAATATTCATTAATATGTTACGTTCCAAATATACCTGCACTTTGTAAGCAAACGATAATATCTTTTTCAATGGTTTCCAATATTTGAATTCTCTCCATGGGTGGTGTCATTTTTTCGAACTTTGTATTGTATTATATTTTATAATATCTAATAAAAGCGTTTAATCGAAAAATTATATAGTTACGACGAACGGTTTGAGAAATCACTGCGTACGAGAAGCTTCTTCGAAAATGAACGTAATAAACGAAAAAACGTTACGAGCTTCGTAGTGTAAAGACGACTGAACGTAAACACAATGTCGCACGTACGCCCCACTACAGCCGAGACAATGCTAGCTTCTGATTCGTCGATTCGAGGTTCTGATTCGTCGATGCGATCGACGCAGTGATCCTACTGCGCATACATATCCCTGCCACTTTATATACCCCGAGCGAAGCGGTCATTCAAATTTGCGACGATATTATTTCAATACAATTTTAATAAGTAATAATATGCTTTAAGAATTACGCATATGTGAGTATAAAACTAGATATCTGTTTTTTATTTTTGCCACGAAGTCAATATAGAGACCGTCAAAACATATAATTAATTCCTTAAATACAAGTTATTCGATATGAATAAAAAAAATTGATACAACCATTTAACCGATAATTATTTTGTCATCGTTAATAAATTCATATTTAGGAATAACGAGATTAATAGGTGCTGGTCCTTTTCGTATACGTCCGGCCGCATCATAATGCGATCCATGACAAGGACAAAAGAAACCTCCTGGAATGATACCAGAATTAGGAATAGGTATGCACCCTAAATGAGTGCAAACTCCAATGACAATTAACCATTCCGGTTTTTTCACTCTTTCGTCATCCGTTTGAGGATCTCTCAAAATCGATATATCGACTGCTCTTTCTTGCTCAATAATATTTTGCGCTCTAATAGCAATAAAAAGCTACATTTCGTATATCCAATTTTTGTATAATTTTAACTCCACGTATGATAATAATAATAAATTACCTATGATAAAGAAAAACTGGTTTTCCTCGCCATTTAACAATCGCAACCTTCCCTTCTGGTACATTAGTCAATGTGGCTTCTGTTTGAGCCGTAGCCAATACATCGCGTGACGGTGCCAAATACATTATATAATGCAACAAATGAGACTTTAAAGTATACATACAAGTTACTCCAGCAACTATAACATATAAATAGTATATTTATATTTTAAGTATTATTTAGTACAAGAGAAATATTACTGATGCATTATGAGATCTACCAAAAGATACCGCATAATTTAAACATTTTCGATTTTCATTTGAATCAAGCGGTTTTTTGTCCGGCTTTAATTCATCTTTAAAATCTGGCAACGGGATGTCAGAATGGGCGTATCTATCTACAAAAAGGAAAAAAGAAATCATTTGGAACAATTTGATACATTTGAGATATTATTACTTTTCACTTACTTGGATCGCAACTTACAAATGACGCTGGAAAATATCTTTTCTTTCTCGCAATTTTCGAAGTTAAGTCCTTAATCGTATTTGCGAGTATCATTGTCTTTTTCCACATTTTTTTATATTTATGCGTGGGAAAAATTCTAAATGATTTTATCAGGTTAAGTTATCCTGAATTTCAAATGTTTCCATTTCAATTGTTTTAGAATTATTGTTATTACGAGATATGACATTGGGTTATTCGATGATTTAATGCTATTTTTATTAACTTTTTTAACTTGGTAGCGTACGTGATTTCGGTGACAGAGGTATGAACGAAATATGAACATATGAGCTACAAGGCAGAAACAGTGTCCTCACTGAACACCTAATGTATCGAAATATTAAGCTTACGAAGGTTATGTCCCTCTCACTTGCGCAACTTAATAATCGAATTACCTTGTGACAGAAACTTTTGTATGTCGCTAAAAAATAGTAGTACAACCGAGACAAAAGCTTGCGTATAATTATTGAACACTCTTTGATATGATATTTTTCAATGAAAATTGTCCTTTTCGAGAATTCGAAAAAGTTATGTTCTCGCTTGTACGTTCATCTTTAAAATGAGACCTCGTTCGTCAAAATCGATCGAGAGATTACCGCCTGTACTCATTGTCGGGGTAAATCGTTATAAAGATAGGTGCAACGAAGAGTCTCGAAGCTCGATTGATACTTTTTATAATCTAGTTGAAACGGTTTAAACAGCAAGACGCGAATACTTTTGTAACACGAAGAATTATATTTTATATACTTCTCGCATAATAAGTACATCAAGACATCACAGACAAAAATACTATCGATATTTTATATATTTTCATAATAATAATAATAATATGTAACACTTAAAATATAAATATATTGCTATTAATTGAAAATATAAAAAAATATCTCTTTGCGGAAGCCTTTAGGAGGGTCATAGATTAGACCGTTGTTAAAAGAAACGAACTAGCAGGAATGCCATTAGGATCGAAAACGAGTAGGCGATACTGCTTGATACAGCGGTATTCTTTGGGTCCTTGTCGTAATCTCTGCAATAAATACCGAACGTAACCAGATTCTTTGTAGATGCGTTCGAATGAATATAAACGTGTTTGTGATCGTCGTGGCTATATTCCTCGTATGACCAGTTATTTAACGGCATCAACGATTCGTTCAAAGTGTTTGGCATAATCATTGAATTCTTCGACTCGTCGAATTTTCCTGATATACTGATCGCATTGAAAGTCGTTTCTGAGTCGATGACGGATCCGCAAGATTCTACGGTATCGTTGGAACATTGCACCACTGCACAGAGTCGCACACCGACCCAACGTATCTCCGCAATATTACGGATCCCATTGAAAACGACCAATCGGTATTGCACCTTCTTATCCAACTTGCCCGTTTCAATCGTGAAATTGCAACAGTGATTATTATGACACAAGTCCTTCGTAACGTTGCCCTTCAATAATTCTGAATAGTACAAACTGATATTATCGCGTAATAATTTCAATGGTTCTTCGATTACTTCCCGTTTTCTCCTTAGTTCATCGTGAACGTGTACATTATCTTTTGACTTTGCTTGGACGTTTTCTTCACTCTTAACCGTTACATTTCTTTTCGGCATCTTAGGAACTTCAGCGACTAATAATTTGGTAGTTCGATTAGATGCCATAATGGCTGCGGCTATCTTATTGCGACCTGAATAAAAAGAAAAAAGAAAGAAAGAAAATTTTTTTCTTTTCATAACATCTATTAACGTTCTCATTCGATGATTTTTACGTTATTTCGATAGACATATTAACGTTAAATTGACTTATAATTCTATTTATTCTACCGTTTTTATGAAGTAAATGATCTTACCCAAGTAAATGCCGCTGCCGGTATTACCTCTTGAGGGATCATTGTATCCGGCTGCCAAAAGATTTACATTTTCCGCGTACGCCCAACCTACTTGCGTCTGAATGGCTACAATAAAATGATTTTATTTCGTCGTTATACAGTCGAAATAAAGTGGGATGACGGTAGAAAAAGAGAGAAAGAGAGAGAACATTCATAATTAGTTTTAATTAGATTTTAATTTGACTCACCAGTTAAAAATGGAGTTTCGGAGAACCATGCCGTTGGAAAAACAATATCGGTAATTTTAAGATCTCTTGTTAAAGTCAAGGCAGGTTTAGCGAATAAAATATCGAAACAAATGAACGTTCCGAATTTAACACCAAAATCCGTATCGAACGTTACCACTTCTGGATGTAACGGACTGTTAAACTCAGGTTCAACGAAAAGATTTATCTTGCGGTATCTACAAGCGAAAAACATCGTATTAATTCGAAATTAATCATTAATCTCTTCGCACGTCATAGTAAACATTATTGTTCGAACGTTGTACCTTGCGATAATCGTGCCATTGCGATCGAATACGACGTTGGTGTTATAATAATATGCTTTCTCCTTTGGACAATCATTACCCGTACAGGGTTCCTTTTCGGCGATATTGATGACGGTGTATATTTGATTTTTCTTAGCTGCGCACGATATTCTCTTCAATGTCTGCAAGTAACATAGAAAAGAGTTAAAAAACAAAACAAACAAAAAAAAAACAAAGAAAAGGAGAATGTAGAATATTATTAAAAATATTAAATTATTAATGACAATTAGTGTTAACGATCACTATCAAGTAATTATTGCCATCCGTTATTCGTAACCTTGTATGGTACTCGTATCTTACAAAATTATTATTATTATTATTAATATTATTATTGTTATAAATATTTTATCAGTAATAATATTATAAATATTTTAACCTTAAAAGGATTCTTAGATTGCGTATATTTATGGAAAATAAAATCCTGTTAAATAATATATATATACTCGAGATAAAATCTTGATTGGGCTTGGATACATTGCGGCGATATTCATTTACTTGATCGAAATCGTTTATTTATTAGACAGAGATAAAAGGGAGAGAGGGAAAGAAAAGGAGGGCAGGTTATCTCGATTGATAAATATTGATGGTAAAATAAATAATGAGAGTTTTTACTTCGCTAACGCCGTTCATATCTGTAGTACATGGTGTATAATTCATATTGGCCGAGGGTATCACCGTTGCCCACGAGTCCATCCGACTTCTCTCTAAAGATGTACTAGTTAGACCATCCTCAGGAAAAACGATGATGTCTGCTTTCTGAAGGAAGAGAAAAAAAGAAATAAGAGAAAAGAAAATAAGACGAATAGGGATACGAAAGAAATCGTCGTGCGTTACGCGCAGTAATAAATTTGTTTGTTTATAAATTTTGTCTAATATAGAATTCCAACGTATCGACTTCTTAGATACCATTATTGTATATCGTTAGAAAGATATAGATTTACACATATAAAATACGCTCGTAGTCAAAAGCCATTCTTCGTCATCAATCTTCTTACGTAAGTCGAAGTTTTCTCTATTAAGAAGTTTCCTCCTCGTACTATTTTCTGTACGTTTTCCGCATAACCAGATAAAGTCGTGAAACGTACGTACGTACGGACGTTGAATGAAATAGGAGTGAAAGTAAAAATGAAGGTTGAAATGAGACGGTACGATGTGATTGTACGTTGCGAAAAGAAAAGAAAAAAAAAAGAAAAACCAAAATAAAAGAGAGTGAGGAGGAGAGAATGAAAACAATATAAGGAGGACGACATATTTGGAAATTGAATAAAAGTAGAATATATTCGCGGTAGAGTAAAGAAAAAAAAATTGATGACGCTAAAGCCCATTCCATTGGAACGAAACATCGAAACTGTTCGAAAATTGAATATATATATAAAAAAAAAAAATTCATTTACCTGTTTATTCGCATCTTCTATGAGTTTTTCATACTCCAACATATTTTTATGCAAAGTGCGTTCGCTGCTATTGGTTACGCTTTCCGATGCAAATTCTACGACCGCGGCTATATAGTTCTTTGAAGTTGGCGTCGATCCCTGATTTTAAATAGAACATTTAATCACAATCAAATGGCGATCGTAATACGATCATTCTTTTTTTTTTGTTTTTGTTTCCCCATCACCCTTATGTGTTTTTTTTTCTTTTTATTAATAATAAAGTTTTATTTTTACCTGACTGGACGACCGTACGTATGCAATAAGTAGATAAAACAAGATCCATCGCCAATTTGTATTATTAGACATGATTGTTCTTTTCGAGCTGACTGAAAAATATACGTGAAAATGATTTATTATTATAAACGATGATTTCCTTGAAACAATATCTCCTTGTTACTTGATTTCTTTTTGTTTTTGTCTCTTTTTCCTTTTTGATAATTTTGTTTGACAAATAACATGCATCAGTCCAAATATAGCTCTTTTTATTGACAAAAATATAAAGTTCATCGAGGATGAAGGCCTTTAGATTTCTCTAACCATTGTAGCATAACACGGTATACAATGGAGAATGACATTACTATATACATACGTACATATATTTTAACTTTAATTCGGTTTCAAAGTACAGATGCACATTTATTTTATCCAACAGTTGGAATGGATATATATATATATATATATATATATATATATGTGTGTGTATTTCATTCATTTAAAATCATACCATACTACTGGTACTGTATGGTATGATTACTATAATGATTATACTATATATTTATGGTACCATATTACTGTACTATAAATTACATTTCAATTTTATATTAGAAGCTTTAATCGTTTATTAATTTAATTACTAACTACTTTTAGCAATCTTTATCAATGTTTTTTTCCATAGCTATTTAGGTTATTTTAAACACTTATGATCATAAGATAGATGTAATAATCACTTTCTCCATAATTCTCAATAAATAAAGTACTGTCAATCAATAAGACAATTGTACAAAGGTCTTATCAAACGTGTATGAACGAAAGTCTACATACATATTTTTGCACTTGTGCAAATAAGATAAAGATCATTCAAGACCTTTAATATCAAGTATTAATATTATGGAAACAACATAAAATCATTGTAATGCTATATAATATTACTATATTTTCTTTTATAAGTAATGAAATGGAGCAGTAACGATGCATTTTCTTTTTGATAATTTTGAGGAAAGGTAGAATTTCAATATAACTTCAATATAACGTATATCATATCTAGAATAGAATCTAAAAATAGATTACCGACAATCAAAAGTTATATATGTCTTACCTAGATTAGAATCTAAAATTACGTTTAGATTATATTTTATCTTTTTTTTTTTTTTCTTAAATCTTCAATATTAAAGAGAGATAAAGGCAGTATGGACTAGCGATAAACATCTCTCTTATCAGTAATGAAATAACATAGTAACAATATGTGTCATCTCAAAGAATTTTGAAGGAAAGTACAAAATCGAAATATTTGAAAGCTGTTTTATGTCATATCTAAAATTAAATCTAATATCATATATCGTTTATCTTATCTTTTCGGTTATTTTCAAAGTCAGAAAGAGATAAACACAATATAAATGGACTATGAATATAATCTAGATAGTATAAATTTATTGAAATATAATACTTGCAACGATTAAACGTGCATCTAATAAATTTTAAAATCTCTAATCCGTACGTAAAAAGTCATAAAAGGTATCGCATAGAGGAAAAGAGAAGTACTCAATTAGTCATTAAGTTATATGGTTCAAACGATCGTACATTGATGAAGATTTTCTCTTTCTTGAATATCGTAGCTGCGAATTGTTTTTCTCTCTTTGAAGGTTATGTTAATGAAACGGAGAAAAAAGAAGACGTAAAAGTAAATAAGAAAGTATCATTGTACTTACTCTTTCAGACAAGAACTTTCTTTGACATGAAAGTTAACAGAGCCGATATTCGAAACATAAGATAACTCACTCACGTTGCAAACGTAACTGCGACTGACTAACGCGAGCTCTCGGTTTGGACATATCGTACGATTTCGTTTACCCTGCCAGTAGGGATTTCCCGATAATATGCGCGCGCGCGCACGTGTGTGTGCCTGCGTATGAACGTATTTGTGAATAGTTCGATACAGGAGAATGCGCGGTCACAAACACATATATACACGGACCAATAGATGATGAATCAAATGTAAAAATAATTCTTGCTAAGTTGCTTTTTAAGTAACGCTTGGTGGGAGTAAGCCCACTTGCAAATAATTAATTTATCTCTTTGTGTGTATCACAATTAAATGTTATATTAACAAGATTAGTTGTTTAATACGCACATATCTGATTACAAGACAAGGAAAAATATCATATAACTGTTTTTTCCTTTCCTTTTTTTTTTCAAATCTCAAGGAGGAATAAATATATTCGTTTCTATATCTCTTACATATGCTTCATGTGTCGTTTTACGCCAGTCCAAGATATTGACACTTTCAAGAACATCCGAATCCTCGAGATTACTCATGGATTTTTCTAATGCCATCGATTATTGCTCGGTGCTGCACACGTGCTAACGTATTTATTAACGATCGCGGAAAAGCATTTCGCTATGATATTACTTGATAATCGGTAAGAAACGATTTTTTTTATATAAAAATCTCTTAACATTATTTATTACATTTATTAAATTACATCGATATTAAGTGTTCAAATTTTTCGAACGAATTAAGTATTCAAACTTTTCACTTAAATTTAATTTATTTGATATATATATATATATATATATATATATATATATATGTATATATATAACTTTTTGTGATTTAAATCACGAAAATATTCAATGTTCTATATACTCTCACGTCATATTTATTGCCTTTTTATAATTTTAAATATTAGTGTGAAACAATTATGATTGGAGATAGGTTATATGTAAAGTAGCATTATGCGCATGCGCGGCGGGGATCGATAATCGATAAACCAATTCGAATCGGACGCCATGTTGAATTTTGTGATGGTACCGAAGTTGACAACTGGATCGTCGTCGTCCTAATTACAAGTAATTAGCAATATTTTTTCTAACGTACGTCCTCCTACTATATATCAATCGAATCCTTTAAACGCGTATTCTGGCGTGTAACGTTTGTTGGTCTAGATATCGTCGCGTTAAAAAGATATTCGCGATAATAAAATCGGCGTCTTCTCGTTGGCAACTACGCAATATCTTTTTCTTTTTCACCAATATTTTTGGACGATATCGATACTTCTTCCACTTTTTATTCATCATTTAATTAATTATTTTGTATTAATTAGACGTGATCGATCGTATTTTGTATTATATATGTATATATATAGGTATACACATACATTTCTCTCTCTTTCTCTCTCTCATTTCGTCTCTCTCTCTCTCTCTCTCCCCCTCTCTTTCTCTCTTTCTTTCTTTCACATACACACACAGATTCTCTACTAATAAAGATCGTACATTTTTTCAAGCTCTCTCGCATTCTATGAATTGATAAAATTAATTCCATATAATACGTAATAGTATACATATACGTACAGATATATATAAGTCTATCTCTTTTTAAAGACTTAAAGAGAATCTTTATGGAGAGTGTGGTGTTTGTGTACTTGGATTTCCAGAAAATTCGATTTCGCTCGAGAACAAAAACAAAATGGACAGTCGTGTCACCGCGTGCAACATCGATCATTCATTTCAATATTGTATTGTGCTCGTATATAGTACAGTAACATAATTAACCGATGTTTATACAATATTATATTTGTTCGAAGAATGTTGTATACGATAACAATATCTTCTTTTTGTTTTTCTTTTTTCAGGAACGTCATTGGAATCGTGCGCCGCGTATCAATGAAGGAGTTGTGCGTTGTGTATCGTTAAAATAAAAACAGAAAAAAAATCGCCAAGTATAAACGGTGTTGTTCGTTGTAATATGAAAATTTCGTTCGCGATAAGAAACTCATCCGTGTATATTGTTTCGTATTTTCGTTATTATTAATATTCACAAGGAGCCGACAAGACGCGTATCATCATGGTGTTATTGGATTCCGTTACCATTCGAAATAAACGTAAGTATTTATGTTTTTTTTTATACGCGTGTATGTGTGTGTGTGTAATATATGTACTTCTACGTGGAATCAAATTTTTATTCTATTTCATTTCGAATGACTATTGCAGATGACTTATCGACTGTTCTTTTTTTTTCGTTCTGTTTCAGACGAGACAACGATATATCTTTCTTTTAAAAGGAGAAGAAAAGCGAGCTCTCTCCTACTCGATCGGAAGTTTCTAACAGGAAAAAACAATAAACTCGCAACGATCGCGTGACCGCTGTGATCGTTGTAAAGTAGGTGTGTTTTGGAGCCATCGCAGAACGTCTCTATATAGTAAGCGAACTTTTTTAAGTCCCTCCGATCACTCAATCATGTCGAGGACGAAAGGTCCGTATCGGCACGGGTGATCGGTTGTAATTAAGTAATTTCTACAAAGAGCATTTTATTTGAGTGACCGCGAGTCAATTTTCCTTTGGAGATTTAGTCGCGAATGGTTCTTTATTTGTTTGTTTCTTAATTAGATCAGAATTAGGGTCTCATTGTTTCCATACGTTTCTTGGAATTATTATGCACTACGAATATTTCGGTGCATTTTAAAAATATTTTTTGTTCTCTCTCTCTCTCTCTCTCTCTCTCTCTCTCTCTCTCTCTCTCTCTCTCTCTCTCTCTCTCGCTGCAGTAGCGAAGAATTCGTCGTGTTAATCATTCAAATTCATCGGAAATATACAATAAAGGAACAAGAAGACATTCGCGATGAATCGTCTTCGGATTACAAGCGAAACTTTGCATGATCTCTTTGAAACAATTACATTGATCGCTTGTAAGATGGAGCGTTCAAGGGTTTTTCCACAATATATTCAAATAATGATTGATTAAATATTTATTCAATTTGAATTGATAAAAGAAAAGTCTCGAGTGGAGCGATTGCTTTTGAAAAAAAAAAAAAAAAAAGAAGAAAAGAAAATAGTCGAGTAGAGTAATCGTTGCTAAAAGACAAAGAGACTTGTAGAATCATAGCCCGTATGCATAAACAATAATTTATAACTACATTATATTATTTATACACGAATGCGCGAATGTAAGAATAAATGAAATAGAAAGAATTGAAAGAAAATCTATTACAGATCAAATTATCGTATTCATTGGATTCTCCATTTATCGTCCGATATTATTTTTCGATATGAAAAGTGCGAAGAGTCAATGTTAGTTTGTAATAGGTCATCGATTAGAATTATTATCTGCTGTGATATTCGAGATAACGTGCTCGTCGATGGATTCCAAGTCCATTGATCGTTCACGTTTTAGGTTAATCAACGAAACACGAATGAAATTAATTTTTTTATTATCCCGAAAGAGAATTGCGTAACGAAAAACGTAAATATTTCAAATAGAAAATTGAAAGAAATAGGAAAAGTAAATATGTTATGAAAATATAAGAATTAAAAAATAAATATAAACTATAATAATTTCATAGTATCATAGTTTGTTCGAGATATCGCTCGATCAAAAAAGTGTGATCATTTTTTATGCAAAGAATTTAGATTTTTTTTAATTTTTTTTTTTTTTTTTTTTATTTCAGTTGCTTTTGGATTGTCCGTCTTCTTTCATATTTTAGAATCGGGGACAGTTCTCGTATTATTCGCCATTAATCATCGTAATATGCAAAATTCTGTTATATTGGAATTTTCGAGATCAAAAAGATTCTTTTCTTGCTCTTCAGTTAAGGAATGCCCTACAGCAGCGTTTAAGGACACGAAGCAAAGAAGAGGCTATTATGTCGAAGAGGCCCCCACAAACTGTGGCTCAAGAGGGCAACTATTATAGGCTATTGAGTTACTTTCGAAGGTTCCTGCAACATGTTCGAACCTTCCGAGAATGGCTCTTAGTCGTACATAATTTACCATGTTGTCACTCGAAATGCTCTTATGGTGGTGGTGGTGGTGGTGGTAGTGATGGTGTGCGTGTAATAGGGTTAAATATGAAAAACCGAGACAACGTTAATATTTCGTATTCGGCCCTGCATTGCCTCGCGTACGCGAACGCGATTATTTCATATTTTATGCAATTTCATTATTAAATTCGAGTCGTATGCGTTTTTCATTTTTTTCTTTCTTTTTTTTTTTTTTGAAGTTAAATTAAATTCATACGTTTAACTTACGTATAAGCAGTGTAATATTCCTCATTTGAATAAAGTTAAGTTATTTTAAGGTCGTTGTCACGAAACGTATTGTATGGCAATTGTGGGGATCACCGAAGCTGCACTAATAAATAAAAAGGTCCACGTGGATCGGAAACAAGCACACTGGAATGTTTGCCAAGATTTCCCTTCGCAATGCATTACCGGAAGAGAATATTTGTTTAGATTAAGATGAAGAATGTTTCATTTTTATTTTATTTTATTTTATTTTTTTTTTCAATTAAGTTAAATTAAATTCAATTCAATTCAATTCAATTCAATTCAAAATTTCGTCTTTCGCTAGATTTTCTTTTTTCTCTTATTCTCTTATAATATCAAATTTTATTAGAATCTTTAGATAAGAATTTTTTAAATTTGCCAATCATTTTATCGAACGCTTGAAATTACTTCGATTACAGAAAGGTAATTGTTATTTGTAAGATCTGAAAAATTTCTATTTCATTCATCTACTAATTCTGGATAGAATCTCATTCATTTATTTTTATTTTTTATACGAGTGAGCTTGGATACGATTAAATTTTCAATCAACCTTATTAAACGCGTATCGATTTAGAATTTTTATACGGAGAAACAAAAAACCTTTCGATTAAATGCATTTCGTCGAATGTTTCCTTCTTTTTTTTTTTTTTTTTACTTTTCGATTAGATTAATAGATCTCGCGGTATACTATTGATTTTTTGCTCTTTCTTACCAGAGGCATTAAACTTAATTGCGATCCCGCTTTGATATTAAAAGAATAATTACATACAAGTAGATTAAACGTTAGATCGTATATTTTCTTTAAGGCTATCTCCGCGCCAGCAACAGTTTCTTCTTTTTTTTATTTTTTATTTTTTTTATTTAAATACCTTTTACATATTTATAAGTACTATGGACCGATCAACGATCATTTAACATCAACTTTTAACATCACCATGTTACAGGATACATTTAGTTCTAAGGCATTCTATTGAATAATTTAAGAAAAAAATTTCGTATTACTTACGATCCATGAAATTATCATTAATGTAACGTAAGTACTACACATTAATGCTACATTTCGAAAATGTTTCAAAAATATCTTTTTTTTTTTTAATCTTTTTTTTTCTAAAATTTCCTTAATCTTGCTTAAATCCAAAATTTTATTTCAGGCGTTACATGCACCGCGTATAAGATATTTTTTTATCGATTTATAAATATATATATATATATATATATATATATATATATATATATCTAACATCGATATTTTTCTATTCATTCGATATAGGGTCATCTGAGATATAACGAAATAATTCATATTCTTATCGTATATTTTGACCACGTATTCATTGCGGGTGCAGATAATAGACCATTTCATCTTTTTTGTCAACAAATTGGAAGTGAAAGGGGGGGGGGGTATCGATTTCATTGATATATTTCCATACTATGTAAAGAAAAATAAAGAGGTAGAGGAAGAGAGAGAGAGAGAGAGAGAGAGCGAGAGAGAACGAGAGAGAGAGAGAGAGAGAGGGAGGGAGGATAAAGAGGGAGAAAATAAAGAGGGAAAAAATAGATATAAACTTTAAATAATGGTGAATAGAGGAGAACAAGGTGTAGGACGAAAGATAAAATGCTTGAACGCATTTTTCGGACGGTCGAGCCTGTCCGGTAGTTGCGTTAAATAAAGACCTTGTTGAATTTGAACGCCTCGTCTATGCATGCCTATGTGTAGTGTACGTATACGTGTATATATATGTATACGATCGAACGATTTCCGAGCCGTATATCACCATATATCGCTACTAGACTTTGATACAATGTGACGCGTCTCGTCGGTTCAAAAATTTACCCTCGTTTTTCGTTCGTTCGAGCGTTGGTTATAGATATATCGGCAACGAGTTCGTCGTCGATCGAAGTAATTATAGTTTTATCTTCGGCGAGGATTCATGCATCGTCCCTGTTCGTAAAGAGAGATTACGACGCGCAATAAGACGTTAAACAGATTGTAAAACCCGATATGACAATTGTTCTATTAACATCCAGTGCTCGTTGGGCCCTTTTGTAATAAGCAACGCTCATGGGAAGAAGAGAGGTCCTTGCGTTTTATTTCCCAGTCGATTGCTCGTAAATCATGCGATAAAAGTCGAAGGCTTGTTTGTCTCGTAAAGTCCTTGCTTTCTTTTTCTTCTTTTTTTTTTCTTTTTTTTTTTTATCCTTTCTCTCTCCATCCCCCCTCCTCTCTCTCTCTCTCTTTTTTAAGATTATCCTTTGGTCTAACGAGCGTTCGACTTGAGCACACTCGGAATTCCGATTTCGTTATTATAGCAATAAAATTCTTGATACAGTCGTGTAAGGAGAAAAGAAAATGACGGGACAATAAAATATTGTGTTAATTTTTTCGAAGAAAATCTTCGCGACTTTTCGAATCGCGTCGTCGTCGTCGTCGTCGTCGTCGTCGTCGTCGTCGTCGTCGTCGTCGGGGGTGTGTCGAGCTTGCGAGGTGCCGTAGTGATAGAGTGGGGGGTGGCTAGAACGAGCAAGAGGGAGAGAGTAAGAGGATCGAATGGTGGGGAGGTTGGTAGCAGCCGCGAAGCAGCAGTGCGTCGCGACGCTGGCTGCCACGCGGTTGCCTATCAATCCTTTCTCATTGTCGATTCTTCCTTCTAGCAAAATTTAGTGACTTACATGCATCGTCTATCGAACGTACATCGATCCTCCTCCGTTCCTCCTTCCACCCTCTATTATCCGTTAATCTCGCCATTCGCGAAATACCACCTTGAAAATCCGTGCCAGTCATCATCCTAGTCATCGCGCGATAGTCATCCGATCTTCCTCTCCTTCTACGTTCCCTTCTCCCCTCCATTGTATTTTTTTTTCCTTTCACCTTCTTTTTCCTCCCCTCCGTAGATCTTTTCTTTCTCTCAAACCGACGACGGATCATCGGCTACGACGAAACGGTTTTTTTTTCTCTGCCATTGGCTACTTCACTCTCTCGTTAACCGTAAATAAGTGATAAAGAAACGTTAATCTCGAAAAGGCGGCCACCTTTCTCTCTCTCTCTCTCTCTCTCTCTCTCTCTCTCTCTCTCTCTCTCTCTCTCTCTCTCTCTTTCTCTTTTTCTCTTTCTCTCGTTCTTTCTTTCTCTTTCTCTCTTCTCTCTCTTTCTCTTTCCTTTCTGTTTATGCGAAGTGCCAGTGATAATAGATGGTGAATCCAGTGTCGAAGTGAATAACGATTTCTTCTTTCTCTTCTTCTTCGTATTCCGTGCCATTGGAATACCTTCTTTTATTTCTTCTACCACCACCACCACCACCACCACCACTACCACCACTACTTCTTCTTCTTCTTCTTCTTCTTCTTCTTCTTCTTCTTCTTCTTCTTCTTCTTCTTCTTCTTCTCCTCCTTCTATCTTCGCCAGTAAGTACTAAGCTCTTCTCAACCATGTACCACGTACTTACTCGTTCTTTTTTCTCCCACGGGACGTAATGTTACTCTTCGCGGTTACCCACACACACACACACACACATACATACACACACACACACATGTTATTATTCGCCTCGACTTAACCCTCTACGTATATTTCGAGCGAGCCGTGTCCTCTACGCGTTGCACCGAGCTTTTGCGGACTCGTTTGCCCACGTAGGGATATACGACATCGAGCTCTCCCCCGATCGAGGTTTCAACTTCTTCACCCTCCCTCTACCATCCACCCACCCATCCACCCATCCATCGTCGATACACTTTTTTTTCCTCTCGTTTTACTTTTTTTTTTTTTCTTTTTTTTGTTTTCGACGAAGTAGTTTGCCACGAATTGCGACACGTTCTCTCGCTTTGAACGTACGTAAACGATTATCAAAAAAAAAAAAGAAGAAAAGAAAAAGAAAAAACAAATAAAAAAGAAAGAAAAATGACTCGATGAAAAGTTAATTTATACCAACGAAGGTTGAACCCGTTCGGCCCGCCCTCCTTACCCCCACCCCCCCCCCTTTTCCGGTGTATCGGTAATCGATCGAGAAAATTTGTTTAAACTTTTGGAAACTTCTTCTTTCTTTTTCTTTTCTTTTCTTTTGTTTTTTTTTTTTTTTTTTTTTTTTTTTTGGTGGAGTATCCAACGGGTTTTAACGGTTAACGTTTAATTCGTCGGAACGCCATTTAATTAGTCTAAAATCTCTTTTGAAATAAGTAAAGGGATGGTCGCGCTGTACGGTCAGACTCGCGGTAACGTACAAAGACAAGAGGAGGAAGAAGATGAGGGAGGAGGGAGGAGGGAGGAGGAGGGCTCGTTGATACCGCGTTTTAGCGTAAAAGCACTCTCCCATGGGGCGTATCTTCTATTTGCGTTTCTTCCTCTTTGTAAACTGGCACTTGGTATACGAAGCGCCGGGCACCAAGTCGGAAAACGCGAAATGCTTTGAACGCGTCCTCTCCTAACTCGTAACTTTCTCATCGGGTCGGCATGAAGGCTTTTCCTACTACTGGCGACGGTAGTGTAAGGTGGCCTTTGAATCTCTAGCGTAATAATGTAATTGGTGATCGATAATGGAGGTTTGTCGGGTCTTTCGCGCTGGATGATGCTGGTATTTTTATTTTGTAACGTCGCATTAACGGTAATATAGGCAGAGAGAGAGAGAGAGAGAGAGAGAGAGAGAGAGAGAGAGAGAGAGAGAGAGAGAGAGAGAGAGAGAGAGAGAGTGAGAGAGAGATGGCAGTTTATATATCGTGTGTTGAAGTGGACAAGGTTGAGGGTCTCATCAAAGCACCCCTTACAACGTATTCACGAAGGTAAACCTTATCGTCCTAACTCCCACTCTTCAATTCCGTTATCTCCTTTTCCGTCTGATACCGTATCTATTCAATATTTTTTTCTCTCACTATGATTAGCAACGTCGCTCGAAAGAGAGACGTAGTATAAAGGGAAATAAGAGAGAGAGAGAGAGAGAAAGAGAGAGAACGGGTTAGAAAAAGAGCGTAGATTATAGTGCACGAAGAAAAATAGTCGATCGTACGAGATAACGAACGCAGTAGTACGCTTCTCGATTCGTTGCTTCTCGAATAATAATATTCGGTCGATTAGTATATCTTTCGAATCGTCGAATTTTTTTCCTTCGTTTCTTTTTTATTATATCAGGATCATCTCCCGAATATCCTTGTTCTAAATTCTCTCTTTCTCTTTCTCTCTGATCTTGTCGCAACGAAATTTCTTTATTAAAAAATTTGAAGATAGGGTTTATCTTGAATAATGCAAGCACTCGCAGCAGTGATAAGCTACTAATGGACGTTCCATTTGAATTCGCATTGAAAGAGTCCGACTCTGCTCTACCCTTCAATTCGAAAGAGGATCCAAGCTTTTTGGATTTCATTCCTCATTCTATTTCTCTCTCTTTCTCTCTCGTTTTCTCTTTTTTTTTTTTTTTTTTTTTCTTGTTTCTTATTTAGACGAAAAAATTTCTTTGCGAGAGACTTGAAAGGGAAAGATAGTTATAGAAACGATAGAGCGAAGGACTTCGAATCGAGATCGTCGGGGACGAAGATGGCGGACGGAGATCGAGTGCAATTAAAAAAACAAACATTTCTTTGTAAGGTAATACCAACGCTTAAAGGTTTCGTGTCGGAGAGACACGGGCGAAAACGAATCGCGCTAGAGAGCTTACCAACCCGATAATATATATCGTGTTTTTATCCGTCGTGTGTCTTCGCATAGCATATTAAGCCGAGTAGAATGTGTTTTAGGGACGGATGGATGGATGGATGGATGGATAGTGGGACAGAGAGAGAGAGAGAGAGAGAGTGAGAGTGAATCGTGGAAAAAAGCCAAATGTTCGTTTCTACCGCAATTCGAAATCTTCGATACTTACAGGGAGAAGAGGAAGGGTTCGATTCGCACGTTCGTTCTTCGAAAGATTCCCGCAAATTCCGTTTGCGGTTGCACGCGTCGAGGAAAGTAAAAAAAAAAAAAAAGAAAAAAAAAAGAGAACCAGACAAAAGAAGATAGGGAAAAGAGGAAAAAAAGAGGAATCATAAAAAGGAAATGAAAGGAAAGAGAAAAGAAAAATAACGTCGGGCGGTACTCGGGGTGTTATCATTGTATTTTCTTCTATCGGATATCGAGAAACGACGAGTATCTATGTATCGCGTGTATATTTTCAAATATTCGACGAACTTATCGATTAATAATACGATTCAACGAAATTACGTTTTCCCGGGACGTAGCAATGCGCGCGAATTTTCTTCGAAAAGAACATTTCTTCCGCTACGAGTACTTTTTATTCTTTAACTATCATCCTCGAGGACACTAGGACATAAATATAAGAGAGAGACACACCTCGGGTAGAGAGAGAATTTTTGTCGAAGCGTAACCGTACGCTCTGTTCTCAAAGACCCTCGAATATCGGGAGAATGGTGGAGAGGGGAGCTGGGCGAGCCGGGGAGGGGGGTAGGGCTTAAATATATGCGGCAAATTTCAATGTAAGAAGAGCGAAAGATGGAACGGCATATTGTTCGAACATGTACCTTCTAACTCTCCCCCAAACTCTTTCTCTTCAAACACGCCGTCGAAGTAGGTATGTACCAAAGTTACACAAAGAGAATGAGAGAGAGGGAGAGAATATCGTCGATGTTCTATATGCCGTCGTCTCACCCAATATATTCTAGAGTCACTTTTACGGTAAATATCATTTTTGGTCGGATTCTATACTTTAATGAATTTTTTTTCCTTTCCTTTTTTTTTTTTGAGGGAATCGTTATTTCCATTCGAATTAAATACGTCCTATATGAAAGAAGACATTATCGAAATGATCATTTGAACGTCCTAACGAATTTTCGTTTTCATATATTTCTTTTTTTTTTTTTTTTTCGTGAAATCTTTCGTCGTGACGTTCGAAAAGGATTCGAATATTACGATTAAAGCACAGCATGGGTATATACGGTGTTACGCCGTTTATGTTACTTTCCTTAATTTTATAGTAGTTTGTCGAAGCGCGACTAGTGTTTTGGCAGTATCTACCGGTAATAATACGCTCGAAGAGAGAACGCTCGCGCCGAATTACGAATTTTCAGTGTTGCGTTAGAAGGTTTCACGAATATTCGCACGTCGGGTTTCAAATGCTATGTGCATCGCAAAAGGCATGCATTCAGGAAATTAATGTGTGTGTGTGTGTGTATGTGTGTGTGTGTGTGTGTGTACACTTGCACCATGGTAGCGAACGAAACCCCGAACTTTGCAAGTCAAATCAACGGAGCGTCGCCTAATTGTTGGCTGGAAGTCGAATTTGTCCACTCGAAAAGCGCGACGCCTAGCCGCCGTGAAAGCGTTTACGTTCGGAACCTTTCCAACCGTACAAACTTATCTACTCGTTACATTTTCATTATCGTTTTCGTCCTGAAAGAATATACGAGTTACGAGTTACGTGTGTTAAAGTTACGAGAACAATTTTTAACAAACGCGAATTATTTGCGAACGTACAACATGCGTACATCCGAATCCGATGAATTAAGATTCAAATGAATAAGAAACAAAAAAAGAAACAAAATTTGATAGAACAGTCAAGTCCGAAGAAAATACAAAAAGAGAAGAATAATAAAAATTGTATATATATATATATATATATATATATATATATATATATATATATATGTATGTATGTACGTATATATGTATAAGTATTAGGTATTTATGTATGTATGTATGTATGTATGTATGTATGTATATAACCGAATGAATACGGAAAATAAAAGAAGAGGCGAATAAATAGAGGATATGTAGAAGGAAAGGATTTCGCGTTGGTAAAGGAGAAAGTAAGGAAGAGAAACGGGGAAATGGAGGAAGATTGGATATGCAAATAAATTGGTGTTTCGATTGTGGCCGGAAGATTTGAGAATTGAAATTTAGAACGTTCGTCCAGCGTTTCGGTGCCTTCGTATATCAACAATTTAATATTCTAATAAATATAACGTAAAAAGTGACCACGAGGTTAGAACCACACTCGATACGAAACGAAACGAAGGAAAAAAAAAAAAGAAAAAATGGAAAAAAGAAAGAGAGAAAGGATTTTTGTTTCGTTCCACATTAATTTTGCTTCCCAGCATCCGATCTCTATCTCATTATCTCCCGACACTCACTCCTTTCGCACTTGCTTTTTTTTTCTTTTCTTTGTTATTTACTTTTTTTTTTTTTTTCTTTGACATTAATACGCGAAAAGTGTATCTACTCAAACGATGCGATATCTTTGTTCCTTTTTTTAATTTTAGAGAATATTCTCTCTCTTTCATTTTCTTTGTATTAGGAAGATGTAAACGTGCATAATCTTCTCGAACTGGTCGATCCAGCCGTACACTTATCATCACTCTAATCTCGATGAGGATCTAGGAGACCGACTGCGCTTCATTCTATTCCATCGATCGGTGAGTCTTGTTTCATCCACATTCTTCTCCTCTCTTTTTTTTTTGTTTCTTTTTCCTTTTTTTTTTTTTTCTTATACTTTCTCTTTAATAACAATTTTTCCTAAGGAAATTCTTATCACACGAAGAATGAATAATAAAGGGAGATAGTTATTATCGTCGTAACCTCGTCGTTATCCTACTGTCCTTTTAGTTGATTATAATAAATATTATATGATAATAGGACAATCTAGAAAATGAATAGAAGTTAATAATCGCTGAAACATTTTGACAATGAGCTAAAATAAATCGACGGGTTCGATCGTATCGGTTCGCATGAAAATTTCGTTCCTTGTCGTTGTTACTCCTATAACGTTTTCAAAAAGACAAATCAATTTTTTTCATTCGGATTACTCGTACTTGATTTCGAGGAATCACATAAAAGATTTACGATATTTTATCTATCATCGGATTTAAAACTTCGACGTCGGTCTTGAATTTTGAACTTATCTCCCATATATATATATATATATATATATATATATATATTAATATCGATCTGTCTTTTCTAACTTTCCTATTTTTTTTTTTTTTTTTTTTAATTTTATTCATTATCGATCAGACGAATTTTACGATAAGAGAAAAGTATTTGGAAAGTCGACGAGTCAATTATCGTTTGGGGGGAGGTGGAAAAAGTTTTTCGTTTAAAATGTTTTCGCCGACCTTCGACAAAATTCGAAGGGACATTTTTTTTTCGAACCGCGAAGATTTCGCGTGCTGCCGATGGCCGCGACCTGCGTATTGCACGTACACACATATCGAACAGATGGTAGAGATATATAGGCGCGATGGTTATTTCACGCAAAGTTGAACAGAAATATATCCACACGATTCGTCGTCGCTTGGTCGGTCGGTTCTGGATAAAACCGATCCTGTTGCGCCTCGAACGTGGATAATAACAGATTTCTTCCTTTGCCTTCGGGCATTTTATTGGTACGAATAATTTTCGATCGGCCAATAGGGGTTAAGTGTTCTACGGGAGGAGGATTTTTGATAAGAAGTTTTCAGATTCCACCGAAGCAGTATACTCTTTCATATATCCGTCGCATAAAACTTTCTCCATTTTTCTCTCGTTCTTCGGAAACGCAAAAAGGAAAGAACAAGGAAGAAAAAAGAAATGAAACATCGCATGGCATACGATAGTTCCGACGAATTTATTGTACTCACGGAAAAAAAAAGTAAAATGCCGAGGGTAGTTGTAATTTCGAATTGCCCTGTAACGCGATATAAACTCGAATGCAATTTAACTGAACTGCTTTGTCCTTAAATTCCCTTGATACCTATATCAAAGTCCTACGTACATAGATAGATATGTATGTATGTATATATATATATATATACATACATATATACATACATACATATATATATATATACATATGTACGAGTATATATGTATTTCTATCTATATATTTATCTTTGTTATTACGGCTCGCTCGGCGGAGTCTCGACCCTGCGAATATTTGAAATTCGAAGTAGCCTGGGCTCGATCATTTTCTGGCGAGAGTTCAAAGCGCGCGCATCGAATCGGTTTCTCTCCAAATTTTGATCGTTCCTCCGATGTACTTTTATTTTTATTATTATTATTATTATTATTATTATTATTTTTTTTATATATTTTTTTAATTTTATTTTCTTTCCCCTCCCCCAAGAAATCACTTCTATTTATTCTATAACCAACGGTAGATCTTTATCGGTGTAACGGGATACGCTTTTATCGCGAACACCTTGCGGTATTTTTCGCTTTATTGGGCGACAGGCTTGTAATCGATTTTTTCCCCTGTAGAATTCAACGTAAAGATTTCATCTATAAGCCACGTGAAATTTCATTTACGGTCGTGCATTATGGGTTCGATAGTTACGATAAAAGGTTCGTACTTACCGAAACGGACGTATGGCGTGTATGTAATATATATATATACATATATATATATATAATACACACACATGCATGTACGAGCTTTTAAATATAAATGTGATCGGTTGAAAGAGAAAAAGGAACAAACAAATAGAACAAAAACTTCCAAGTACATATTACTCCTCGACTCGCGTCGGTCGTGTATATATATGTATGTATGCACGTGAAATAAATTTCAATTCGTCGCAAGGAAGGTTTCGGAAGCCAATTAGTGGCTTGATTGTAAACCGAAAGGTGATTTACATCGATCAATCAATCGATCGATCGATCGATCGATCGATCGACTTCTCTCCATCGATTAGTCCTACCGGTAGTTAGACTAGACCCCCCATACCTACTTGGGTTATCACCATCTTGAATCCCTCTTCCCGTCTTATTCCCGATGACAATAATGATTCATCCTCGCAGTTTATCCCCCATTATAATTCGTTTCTATCCTTACGCCTGTGATTTTCTTTTTTTCTTTTTTTTTTTTTTTTAAGAAGCAGCTCGTCGTTATCAAGCGAACGAACTCGTCCAATTGTTTAACGATTCGTAGACATTTTTTTTTCTCTCCTTAAAGCGACCCCCGAACACACCCGCTGTGTTAATACGTGCGTCTTGCGTCGAGTTTGTCTTACTATGAAGAACGCGGGATGTTATGGCTTGGAATTACACTATGGGGGAAACACGATTTCTTTTTTTTTTTTTTTTTTGCTTGTTTGTTTTATATCGTTCTCTCTATCTTCCTGCACAAAAGTACTGTCTCGCATTAGGTACTACTTACGAGAATATTCGCGATACGTTGCTCGTATTTCCTGGAAGCGCTATAAACAGAGAGCTTCTTTTCCTTTATCCACTCTCTTTCCTTTTATTCGTTTTTCATACTCGTAAAAGATTTGTCAACGTAAAGACGTTGCCTTTATATTAACCTCTTACGTAACCGGGTTAAAACATATTTGGAATTTGATATACATATATATATATATATATATATATATAATACAGAGCGAATATTCCTAATGATTACGTATTAATTTCTATTTACGACAACGAGCGTATTAATAATAATAATAGATGGCTATAAATCAATAAATGTATACGGGCAGAGTTATCGTGACGCACAAAGAGAAATAGAGTGAGAGAGTGAATTGTTACAATTGATCTGGGGAAACCATCGTGCGCGTAAACTAAAAAAGAAGATTACCAGTGGAGCCAACAAACGCCGTAAGACGAGATGCGTATACTTCGAGAGCAAACAAGATGATCCTATGTGTTTGTTTGTTAAGCATCGAATACAATTCTGTTTACTCGGGATTAAATGCGCGTTCATTTGTCGGAGATGAATCATTTAGGAACGGAATGAAAGCATATTGTGTTCGATTTTTTTGTCGGTTCTTCATTTGTTTAATTTTCATTTCGAAATAGAAATGTTTTTTTCAAACCGAACGTTCGTGTCGTTAAAACAATACTAATTTATCGATGATCCATTCGTGGACCGTGAAATTTTGAAACTCTCGTTTTATCGTGTTATGTATATATATATTTACGTACACAAATGTATATACAATATATATATACATATATATGATAACTTAATATCTACCGGAAGTCGATAGAAATGAAATCTTTGAATCCGTATTGCGCGCAATCTGTGTTTGCCGCCAAGAAGGGATGGGGGTACGTTTGTGTTGTATAATTTTAATACTGAAAAGTGGCGACATGGTTTTGCTGGCGTATACTGGGACTGCCTACGCGTTATGCATAGATTTCCATATTTGAAAGTTAACACGAACGTGACCGGGGTCGTTAATACTTATATTACGAAGGCATAAGTTGGAGCGAGAAAAGGATGAGAGAGAAACAGAAGCAGAGTAGGAGTACTACCAATAACCTTGATCCTTTAGGTATTTATAGAATATTCGAACGAAAATCTCTGCCCTGTCTGGCCTTTCTCGCTTCATCGGATCGCAAATAGGAGTTGCTTCTCTCTCTCTCTCTCTCATCGTTTTTTTTTTTTATACGTTATCTCGAAATTTCTCATTATTTTCAACAGCGTTCCATAAGTCGAAAATATATCTTACATTTTCTAGAAAGGATAATATAGTCTAAAATATGAATGAAACACAGCATTCGATCGTTTTCGATAGAAATTTTTATTTACTGTTAAAAAGTCGTACTACTATCGCACACTCTCGTAGCTTTTATCGTTATAACGCGATCTTAATATACGACGAGGAAGTTTCATCAATCAGTAGGATTTCATCCACGGTGGATGGATGGATGGATGGATGGATGGATGGTTGGTTGGTTCTCTGTATATTAAGAAGCGGTCAAGGTTACGTCGCGATATATTGACAATCCGAGTAGTGTAGAACGGGTCATCTATGAATAACGTCCTGAATTTTGGTCCCCTTTAAGATTTATTTCGGTCAGTTTCGGCGTCTTAAAGGGATTTACAACGATAGCCACGATAGCCACGATGAATTTATTATGCGACATCGTTCTCTCGTTCATCCCCTCCCTCCCTCCCTCCCTCTATTCCTATCCTACCTAAGTAATATTTATCTTTCTTAGCTTTACTGGCCCATTTCTCCATCCAAATATTAACGCGTGAAACTAGAGGATATTCGTAGGATTTATTTTGTCTATTTTTCTCTTTTTCCAATCTCGACGTAATATCCATCTCTCTCCGCGATTAACCCGATTACGCGCCATCGTCGGATCCCCCCTCACCCCTCCCCCGCCCCACCCCCTTTCTACCTTTTAAACGTCTTCTTCTTTATTTCACTTTCTCTCATTACCCTTTTCTTTTCTTCGTTTGCATCAATAAAACGGCTCGTTAAAAGGCTCTTGGATGTTGCCAATCACTTATATACAGAAGTTAAAGATTTGTATCGCGCAAAGTTCCCTACTAACTGGTGCAATTTTGTAGTTTACACAAACAAACCAATATTTATTCGAGCGTATTTGATCCTCTTTGTACATGAGCGCGTACCCATCCACCTCCTCTCTCTCTCTCTCTCTCTCTCTCTCTCTCTCTCTCTTTCTCTCTCTCTTTCTCTCAGGGGACTATCCGAATTGCACGGTCATTAACGAGCTCGAGATACGAATGTATCTTCTTTTTGCGACGTACTTGAAAGCGTGCTCGTTCCTCGAGCGTAATTCGAGCTCCGATTTGGATCCTCGACTAAAAATAAGAAAATGAAGAATAGCGAGAAGATATGTTGGATTTCTGATCTTTTTTTTTTTTTCGAGAGAGAGAGAGAGAGAGAGAGAGAGAGAGAACGGTTGATAATCTGTTATTTTTTTTTTTGCGGGGTTAAAAAAAAAAGGGAGAAAGAAGAACAAACACGACGAAAGACAATTTTTTTTGTTGGGTTCTTCGCGAACGTGAAAAGGACGTAAGGCGGTGTCATTAACCCCACATCGAGTAGAAAATCGGAATTATCGTTTGATCAAGCTTCAAATAACAACGACACGAGACGTCGCGAGGGGTGGGTATTTCGCGTCGCGTTACATCATAAAATATTTGCTCCCGGGAAATAAAAACGAAGTTGTAAAAATCGATTTAGACTCGCGTGACCGACATTCTATGAATCCCGCGAGCGGCCGCCCGCGCGCGCGCGTGTGTGTGTGTGTGTATATATAAATATATATGTATGTATGTATATAATCTTAACCCTTGCGCCCGTTATGGAAATTTCATCGGGTACCGATACAATGTCGCTTATCGAATATGTATGACACATATTTGTAAATAAAATTGCTTGAATATGCCCGGTCGTTTTTTTTTTTTTTTTTTACTAAAGCGATTTTATAAGTATTGAATTTAAAGCGTCAAATAGTTTATAGTAGATATGTAGTGCAATGAAATGTTCTTGTCAAAGGATAGAGAGTGATAGAGAGAGATAGAGAGAGAGAGAGAGAGAGAGAGAGAGAGAGAGAGAGAGAGAGAGATAGACAAATACATAGAATATACTATTACGTAAATTGTCATCCCTTTTGATTCTCCTCTTTGTTAGGTTTAGCGCTACGATGGGGCGGTCAATGAGATAGATCGTTCATACAATTACGGCGACTTTGAACGGTTTAACATCGAGTTAGAAAGGTATTAGCGAGCGGAGTTATCGCGATCAGATCGTGTCGATTATAATGCTTTGTCATTCTCGCCGGCCGAAGGATCTGATCCCGGAGCAATTGCGGTGGCGTCTATCCCATTGAAGTGTGCTCAGACGTGGTCTCTTGCCGCAATTGCCTGCGCCTTATGTGTTAGAGCGTGTGCGAGCGAGCGTTCGTATCAATGTGTGTGTGTGTGTGTGTGTGTGTGTGTGTGTGTGTGTGTGTGCGTGCGCGCGTACAAGCTTAGGGTCGATAAATTAGAAATGAGGTCAGACGAAAAGTTGTCATAGAACGAGTGAACGAAAGAGAGAGAGAGAGAGAGAGAGAGAGAGAGAGAGAGAGAGAGAGAGAGAGAGAGAGAGGAGAAATTTTAGCTTTTCCACGAGTGCTCAACCAAATGATGTCTTCCTTCAAACTTTTAATCACACCCCCTTTCTCACGACCCAACTTTCTTCCTGCGAATTGAAATCTTAGGTTTTTTTCTTTTTTTTTTAAGTTGGATCACATCTTTTCGCAGTTTTGGAAGACGAGATATACGAGAGAGAGAGAGAGAGAGAGAGAGAGAGAGAGAGAGAGAGAGAGAGAGAGAGAGAGAGAGAACGGCTGAACACATTATTTCGTTTAGTACCTAGTCGAGTTTTTCCAATTCGCGATATCTCCTCTCTTTTATTTTTTTATTTTTTTATTTTTTTTTATTTTTTTTTTTTTTTATAATAGAGGACACAATTTCTTTTTGCAACATTTGACGTCTTAACTCCGAATGCGTATACGCTACATAAGTTTTAACGCAAGAGCAATCGAGTGTCACGCGACGAACGTAGCAGTGGTAAATTGTTAGCGTAGCAAGAGGGCCATGTTTGCCATTATCACGAATGGCAGTGTCAACGTGCGAATTATTCAACGATATCGTTTAATATAGCGAAATTTTAAATCTACCGTACCTCGTATTAGCTATTGTTAAAAGGGAACTTTCAAATCTAGAACGCTACGAACAGGTACCGTTCGATCGATCGATCGATCGTTCGACCGTTCGACCATATCTCTTGAGAGATCCTCCACGATAGATTTACTTCTTCCTATAATTGGATTCCGGCAATTATTTCCCAGTGAATATTCGCATTTATCCGAAAGTCCGAAGCTTCTTGTAATTGTATTGTTAAGTTCGAGTGCGTTCCATCATTACTCCTCTCCTTGCTTATTTCAAATGCTATTATTCTAATTATGTCGAACGTTGGGCGTTGATTGATTTTACATTTCAATCGAATGACTGAATAAAGAGGGATGTTTTGAGAGAGAGAGAGAGAGAGAGAGAGAGAGAGAGAGAGAAAAATTTCAAGGAGAGAAATGAAATCGAATTTGCGTAGATTAAGTGATCTATATACGTGCCTTGTTATTCCGGACCATTTGTCTTATGGGACAGCAGTAGAAGTTTTTTGATCCTGTTAAGGACATTTACTATACGTCTCATTTCAACTCTGCTCTCATCCTCCGTATAACGTCGACTACGAACTCTTTTCTCTTTTTTTCCTTCTCTCTCTCTCTCTCTCTCTCTCTCTCTCTCTCTCTTTCCTCCCTCGAGGAAGCTACGTTTCAACGACGAGGAAAAAACAAAAAAGATGAAGAAGTAGAAGAAGGAGGAGTGAAAAAAAGAAATGAAAGTTGTATTATATCAAACGGGAGAATATTATTATTATTTCTCTATTCATTCATAAACTACCTTCATTCAGCCCCGTTGTGGAGCTCAAAGGGATCGCGGACAAAACTGACTTTGGACGTATACAAATGGTCACCTTATAACAAGCGTGCGCAACGTTGTGTGCCGTAACAAACGATTCGTTCGCGGACGGTTAAGTTAAGTTTCTTCGTCTGGACTCATGCCAGGAGCATTTCAACGTGCAGGAGGGAAACCGCGCGTTTTCGTCTATTAGCAACGAGAGAATATCATCCCTACGCCATCTGGACTCATCATCGATCGTTCGTATGAGACATCCTGCCACTTTTTTTCTCTCTCTCTTTTCTACTTTTCCCTTTTCTTTTCTTTTCTCTTTCTTCTTTTTTTTTTTTTTTTTTTTTTATATAAATAAAATTACGTTTCGAACGCTCGTCGTCACATTCGAAAGTCCATATGTTTCTTGTTTCCCCATCCTTTTTTTTATCTCTCTTCTTTTTCTCTTTTCCTTCCTTTGCGATCTTTTTTTTTTTTTTATCTGTTTGCGATGACAAAGTGTATATATATATATATATATATATATATATATATATATATGTATGTATGGATATAGATTGAATTCCGGTTAGCGACGCGATGCGAATGCCGTAGGGCACGGGATAAGTGTGTATAAAGTTTTGATCCAACGAGTATACGTTCGTTTTATACGGGGTAAGGCATATATCCCGTTTATCCGTATCGTAACATTGCGACGTAAGTTTTTGTTTCAAACAGAAAATATTTGTTTCCATTTGCGGAGATATTACTGGTGTTTATAAACTCGAATAAACGACGATTCGTAATCGTCGATTTAATAATAACATTTATTTTCAATGTGACTGGCGGTTCGAGCGTTTGAAGGATGTTTCGTCGATATTCAACGAAGAATATCAATTTCGATTCTAACGCGTATAAGGAGAGCGAGAGAACGATTCGTAGGATGATGGTCTCGCTATATCGTTGACTTTATTCCCTTTCGACTTTATCCACCGGTCACATTCGACCGCGCAGACGTGTCTCGTAATCGGGTAATACGATTTTCCAAGTTTATCTATATCCATTAAGAAGCGAGTTTCCACTTTGGTCTGATTATGAGTCGAGCTTGAAGCGATATGGACTTACTGTACCTACCTATCTATATATCTACCTACCTACCTGCCACGTAACGTTTGCGGCGTCAAAGAAAATAACTATCTTTTACAAGATACCTTATCGACCTTGTATTAATGTTGCGTGTAAAGAAGACGTTGATGTCGTCGTCGTCGTCGTCGTCGTCGTCGTCGTCGTCGTCGTCTTCGTCGTAATCGTCGTCGGTTTCGATCGATTTTTCGTCGATTCTGACATCAGTTTTAAGATAGGATTTCTCCCCCTCACTTTCATTTAAAAATTCAATATATACATCCCCACCCCCTTCTCCCTTACGCTTCGTCGCATCATTTTTTAACCGGAAAGATTTTCATCCACGCACGCGAAAAGTCGCTCCCGCCTTATCTCTCGTTGCCACGTTCGACGTTTGCCCAGGCAATATTTTTCCGTACTACTCTATATTTCCTTACTATTCCGACTTTTTTCGTCCTTCTTTTTCTTCTTCTTCCTTCTTCTTTCGCGACAAAGCTTTCTTGAAATAACCACCGATATCGAACGATTGATAAAACGATTTCTAACTGTGTTCTAGCTAAATGATTTTATCGCTTTGAACTACTACCCAGTCAAAGGGTGGAGGAAGAAAGTCGAATTAATGAATTCGATAAGCGAGAGAGAGAGAGAGAGAGAGAGAGAGAGAGAGAGAGATCGGATATCTCGAGGCAACAACGGTGCTGTTGACGGCTCGCGTTCGTTCCATCCATTGACACGTACAACATCCCCTATCTATTGTCTAAAACTCTCGTTAGATCTTCTATCCTTTTATCTGTCTTATAGGTGTGGGGATCTTTGGTTTCTACGTAACAATAGATCGCGTTTTAACCACATCTACGTCTTGTACCTGAACGTTCCCTATTGTGCGTTCTAAATCATGTCACTCAATCCTTAGCAAACTCTGATGAAAATAAGGAGAGAAGGAGAAAGCGAGATGGAAAGAGAGATATAGGAAGAGAGATAGAGAGATAGAGAGAGAGAGAGAGATAGTTACACAAACGACGTAATCCAAAGCGATATTCACTTCTTCGAATTCTTTTATGAAACGAGAGTAAAGAGACACGATTACCGGTATCGCATCTTAATACTATCCGCTTGACGTGATTAACGCTTTACACGTTTCCTATGTCCCGTTCCATAGGGCGAGAAACAGAGAGATTTATCATCAACGATATCAGCATCCGTATCGATTTTGTATCGCTTGCAATCGACGACGTAACGTTACGTTAATATACCTTCAATCGTAAATATACATGCATATCTCTATCTCTCTATCCATCCTCTCTCTCTCTCTCTCTCTCTCTCTCTCATACACTCTCTTGATTTCTCTCGTTGAATGTATTATTGTTGTTTCAAGTGCATGTAATCAATAATTTTCACGCGCGAACGAAATCGTCCTTTTTAATTTATTTATTAATTTCCTTTTTTATTCTTTTACTCGCGGTTAACTTTTTGAAACGTAAATCAAAGAAAAAAAAATATTTTGTTCCTTCCCTTCACCCCCTCTATTTGTTTTTTCTTCCTTTCCTCCGAAACTATCCTTTTGGAAAAGGTGTCTGTCTCTGGCCGTTTCGACGGACGTTCAAATTTACACATATTTCGTTAACTTGAGCCAGCTGTCGGGTGGTATTTCGCACGGTATGTATATATATATATATATATATATATATATATATATATATATATATATTACACGGCACACGACAACTTGAAGTTTGTCCGTTTTCGTAGGTACTCGACGTTGTAGGGATTTGCGGGTTTTCGTTCGACGAGCACCATTTTACGTTTCTAACGACGTTAAATTCTGCAGGATTCCAAGTGACGCTCACCTTCTCTCTCTCTCTCTCTCTCTCTCTCTCTCTCTCTCTCTCTCTCTCGTTTTACGCTTCAGTGAACTACTTTTGAGCAAGTTGTTAATGTCCCGTTAGAGTATCTATGCACTTGTGTAATGCTTTTCTCCTCCACAATCGCGGACGGACACCTCGAATGATCCTTTCGATTTACAAGATCCAAATAAGAAAAAAAAAAAAAAAAAAAGAAAGTAAAAATACAGTACCATTGAGAAATTTTCGCGCAAATATCCTTATGCGATCATCGTTCCTACTTTTAAAAATCTTTATTTACTTTCTCTCTCTCTCTCTCTCTCTCTCTCTCTCTCTCTCTCTCTTTCTGTTCAAGTCGATGCATCTCAAACGAGTAATCAAATTATTTGATTTCGTTTGAACATGATAAAACAGAATATCTATCATCAATGGCTTTTCTCGCATTCCCTTTCTCTCTCTCTCTCTCCTTATCTATCTATCTCGTCTTCCTATATTTTTCTCCTTCTTTTTTCTTTTTGTTCTTTTCTCTTTAAGATTTCAGGAAGTCGGCGTAACCGTTCACGGGGTCGTCACGTTTTTCGTGAGCGAAGTACGTTTTCGTGACGGTGAATTTTCTGACGATAAGTAATTAATCCGTGAGGCCCCGAGGAAGCAGGGAGTAGATCGTATGGAAGTTAAAAAGTATCGATCTCGTTGTTTTGCACACGCGACGCGACGCCCGTACAACCCGTGCATATGTAACGTGTACGTACCTTATATCCTATGTACATGCATACACAAAAACACGCGTACACGAAGGTATGATATATATATATATATATATAGGATGAGCGCGTGTGTATGTGTATGTGCGTCTATATATATATATATATTTTTTTTATATACACGTTCGTGAAATTCGAGCAAAGAAGATGTACGGTGAAACTATACAAAATAAAAAGAAGAATTATGGAGCCGGAGAGGGAAGTATACGAGTAGGAGGAGGTATTTGTAAAATTTATCACGGTCTTGAAAATGGCACCCAAGTGGGGGAGCTCGCTTTAATATCCTTAGCCTTTGTATCCCATGTAATTTCGTCGCTCTTCATTAAATTCTATTACAATTTTGTAAGTACTTGTATCTCTCTCTCTCTCTCTCTCTCTCTCTCTCTCTCTCTCTCTCTCTCTCTCTCTCTCTCTCTCTCTGTCTTTCTCTATTTTAGGCGTTAGACGAGTCTCGAGAATTAATTACGATGTGTCTTGTTTTCCGTTAACGTAGTATGTTTCACACCCACTAAATTTCTCGAAACAGGTACGCGCGTATAAGCCTCTCTCACGGCTATGGGTTATTCCCAGAAGGATTGCGGAACTTATTTTCTCTGTATATGGAGACGCCACCATGGTCGAAGGGTGGATAGGAGAACGTATAGAGACACAAAAGGCAACAAAAAAAAAAAAATAAAGAAAAAGAAAAAACTCGGAATGTAGAGAGTAGAATTCTATTTAATTATTAATTTTTTCCTCTTTTTTTTTCTTTTTTTTTTTTTTTACGACGTTACACGCGACTCTCTATACGTCGTTTCCAATGTTGGACAATAATATAGGTCTTTTGCCCGGACGAAGGCTCCAATGCTCTCGAGCGTTCAATTTCTTTTACATCGAGAGTGTTTTATTCGATACTTTTCGAATTTCGCGTGATGGAAACTAATCTTATTTTTTTTTTTTTTTGACACGTTCGCTTCGATTGAAACGATGTTATTGCGATTCTGTAGAAAAAAAAGACAAACAAAAGAAATTGCAACGTAAAAGCTACTTCACTTACGATCGACAATGTTTCGTAAAATTGATTATACTTGATCATTTCAATTTTTTCTTTCGTCTTCTTCTTCTTCTTCTTCTTCTTCTTCTTGATATATCTTTTATCCTGTATTACTCACATTTGCGAGACTCTTATGTAACGTATAAATCTTTGAAGCTCGCGTTTGAGCGGGTAATATTAAAAGAAAAAAAAAAGAAAAAAAAAAAAAAAGAAAAAAAGAAAAGAAAAAAAAATGGAATCGTTCTACTATATGGAAAGAGGAGGGTTTAAGTCGCAACCCTCTTATCCCTTGAAGCCCACCGCAAATACGGGCGAACAATGTGAAAAGTGGTCTGGCTTATCGTCGGACAAGTTAGATCTGTAGGCACGAGCCGTTTTTCTTCGTCTTTATACAGAGTAAAGGAAAAAAAAAGAAAAGAAAAGAAAAAAAAAAAAAAAGAATAAGAAAAGAGAAAAAGAAACGAGTTTCGCGATTTTTCTTCGTCGCAAGAAAAATTTTTTCACCGAATTAAATCTCCTCCAATATGTTGTTCTCGGCGAAGGAAATAATTCTTTTCTTTTTCTCTTTTTTCTTTTTTTTTTTTTTTTTGTTTCCTTTTTAACAGTAACAAATTTGTTAACGGTCGTATAATGTTCTCGTTAATTAATTAATTAATTAATTGCATTTATTATTATATCAATTAATTATTAATCATATTGTAATTTATATCATCTGGTGTTTGATGTTAATTAAATTATAGAGATTCGTTGGGCGAATTATTACTTCGATATTTATAAAAAGTTAGATTAAGTTTCAAAAATTCACCGAACGAAACTTTAACCAAGTAATTACATTTGCATATATACTTGACAAAAAAGAACTTGGAGTTTTTAAATTAATAGATATTACTGGGCACTGGGTTTAGCGGGGAGTAATATTCTTTACGAGCATCGAAATATTTTCTTGTCTGATTTTTTCGCTAAAATTGTTTTCATTCAAAATGTTTCGTTGCGACATAAATATCTCTCTATATTAGTTTTATATTAATTTGTCGATTTTATCTCGCCTGAAATGAAGCGCGTAAGCTGCGTCAAAAATTTTTTTTTCTTTCTTTTTTCATTTTTTTTTTTTTTCAAGTTGCGTCTGTAATGGAACGTGAAATTAATATTATGCGAGCACTCTGTTTTTTCCTCTTTCTCTTCCTCTTCCTCTTTCTATCTCTTTTCCTCTCTCTCTCTCTCTCTCTCTCTTTCTCTTTCTCTCTCTCTCTCTTTTTCCAGTCCTTTTTTAAAGGGTAGCACAAGAGCTTACCATGGTAGCCGGCGGTTAAAACGCGAGTGGTTAATAATTGCGAAGACTGACGAGTGGTAGAGAAGAGTAACGGCAAAGTCGTAACTTTCGAACAATGAAAGAAGCTCGGACATTTTAAAGCTCGCATACTTGCACACTTATTACGAAACGGCCATTGGCGTTGCTTTATGTGTTTACCGATTCCATTTTGATTCTTAAAGTATCGACACGTTAAACAATTTGATCGATGATATTTTTTCTTTTTTTCTTTTTTTTTTTTTAATTTCTGTTTGTACGTGTGGCGTGCGGAGTATTAAAAAAGAGTGTATTTTCGATATAAAAAGAAGAAAAAAAAAATACGTTAGCGTCCTCTTACGTCCTTATATCTTTATTTTTATTTTTCGTTATTCACAGATATGCACGAGCAGAGACGAAAAAAAATTTTGTCGAGAGAGAGAGAGAGAGAGGGAGAGAGAGATATGCATTTGCTTATCGGTGAATAATTAGCGAGTTTTCCAATTACATCGTGTACCGATACAGATTTCAGCGGAAAGAGTGAGAGGGGGGAGGGGAGGATAAAAAAATAGACCTGACATACAAATGTACGTATAATCGTAAATGCGCTTGCAGAATGGATCAAAGCAAACAATACTGTTTTTAATTTTTTTCCGGTACCTAAGTGATTCGTCGGCTTTTCCATTAAGGGACTCGAGACTTAACAGCCAAGCAAACAAAAAGATATTTATGCAGGATTATTATTCAGCAAACGTCCATAAGTAATTCGATAGTCTCGTTCTCTCGTCAATGTCTCCCCTTTTTTTTCTCTCTCTCTCTCTCTCTCTCTCTCTCTCTCTCTCTCTATCCCCCCTAAGTTACAATTCATCGAACATAGCAAACGGGGAGGCAATTAAAACGGAAAAGAAAAGAAAGGAAAAGAAAAAGAAAATATTCGTTGATATTATAGAATTTACGATGAAAATAGATTTGTCAGATCGCGTACGTTCATTATTATCAACAAAACTGATATAAATTAATTTGAAGGTTTCCCCGGTTTGACTTTGCGGTTTATTGATCGATCCCATACACTAGAATCGAAGCTTTCCTCTTTGTTAAATGGTGTTACGTTTTCTCTATATATCTATATACAATAAATATATATATATATATATATATATATAGGGGTACGTATATGTGGGTATACACATTTATCTATATGTATGCGTAGAAATGCGCTTCCTGAGAATGGAGGGAGAGTTTGCTGGCTTTGCGGCACATTACCTCGGTAAAGCGTGTTACTTTCACGTGCGAAGTTCACGATCACGCGAGCGCAGACTGATCACCATTTAATGACCCATCATCTATTTCTCCCTTTTTTTGTTGCTTTTTTTTTTTCCTTTTTTCTTACTCCTTGATTGACTTATTTATGTCTTGTTTTCTTCCTCCTTTGATTAATTTTTTGCTCTCTCCTCTCTCAGAGAGAATTTTCTTTTCCTTTATTTTATTCCTCAGTCTTTACTCTTTTTCAAATTCGTTCATCCGTCCCTAAGCGTGTTATTATAAAGTCGGAGTATATTAAGATGAATCATTTTATAGTATTTCGCAAAAGAAAATGTTCGAGGGGCTTACTCGACGCAAGGAGGGTTTAAATGTCATGCGTTACACACTTTCCCACTTAATGAAAATTCATCCATCTTTCTGTTTATCTCCTTTGTCAACGTATGGAAAAGGAGAAACAACCTTCGAAGAAAAGCAGTCTATTCAACGCCAGAGAACGGCATATATATACAAACACACACACACACACACACACACACACACACACACACACACAGGTAGCATAACTAGTTCATGAATTGTTTAAGTAAGCCCCGTCTAATGCCGTAGAGAAACTTATGTAAGTCTACCACTCGCTAAAACTTAGACTCGATTGTTTTACATACCAATGGTACGTATGTTAAATAGTATACACGCGCTGACACAAACTTGTCATTAAAAAAATTTATGAAGTGGGACAATACTTTGACCATCGTCCGTATTACTTCGAAGGGCACGTGTTTATTTTTTCTCATTTTTCTTTTTTTTCTTTTCTTTTCTTTTTTTTTTTTCTTCCTTTTTTCTTCTCATTTATCTCTTCGCAACTTTCGGAGAATTATTTATGAGAAAGTAAGCAAGCAAGCAAGCAAGCAAGCGAGTGCGCGACGATCGGAGTAGAGAAAAAAAAAAATATGATATTTTTCTTTCCTCTCTCCGTTAGGAAAAAGAAAAAAAAAAGGAAGAATATATAACGTGAGAAAACAAGATTAGGCTTCTTAATATTTAATATATCGCGTCAATATTTACTCGATATATATACATATTTATATATTATTTATAAAGATTCATGGTTAATGATTTTGATCAAATGATTGATCCTTTTTTGTTTTTTTTTTTCCTGAAATTTTTATATATAGGATCTTGAAAATTGTATTCGACTTTATTTTCCACATTTCGTAATTTCGTTTCCTCTTTAAATCGAACTCGTAGGAACAGTCGTTCGAGAAGTATAGAAAAGGTGTAACGACCAATGAAGTCGTTCCATTTCGCCGTCCGAATTTCTCCCTCCATCGATACAAAATCGATACCACCTATATATCGATCGCGCGTACTCGATAACGCACATCGTAAAATACATCCATGAATGTACCGTTGTAACTACATACATATATACGTGTACATCTATATACTTATATTTACGACTTCGACCGTGTACATACACGTGTACATTTCGAGAAACTTATTGACGAGATTTTATGATTCGTATCGATCCATATAATTCTGCCGAATATTCTTCCATTTTTTTTTTTCTTTCGATATCGAAAGATTAAAAAATTTGCAGAAAGAAACAAAGCCCATATATATATATATATATATATATATATATATATATATATATACGTACCCGTAATGAAATAATTTTTGTTTGATATAGAAATTAATAATTGAATTATATTCTCTCCTCTCGCACAAAATAATCATCTCCGTTATTACGGTAGATTTTATGCCACGAGCTCGTAACAGCGATATTGGACACCCTTTCGAGCGTTCTATCACAAACGTGCCATTTTATCGCCATCAGCTGTTATTAAGCGATAAAATAAAACAAGCTACCCTTCTGTCATCTCTCTCTCTCTCTCTCTCTCTCTCTCTCTCTCTCTCTCTCTCTTTTTTCCTTCCTTTTTTTTTTATTCTTCTTTCTCTATTTATTCTCGGTTGTTGTGTTTTTTTTTCCGATGCTCAAGGTAAACGTTACAACGTGGCCACTTGTACTTTTTTTGGCCCTGGTTTTAAAATTAGCAAAAAAAAAAAAAGAAAAAAAATCCAGCGTATCAAAAAGATGATATATGCAATATAAAGTGGTAGGACCAGGGGGTTTGGGTTGTAAATTCGACGTGAACGAAAGAGAATTTTTCGATTGATTCGGTTATGCATTAGCGTACACGTTGTAGAGAAATTTCGCGCGCGTATCGTCGAAACTTTCTAAAGGGTGGAAAAACGGTTCGATATCGATTTGGAAATTGGAGTTAACGTGCCGCGTGGTCGGTTTTCGTATTAATTATCTCGTTAATGGAGTCACGACGAACAACGCGATGCCTCGAAACGTTAGAAAACGTAGATAGAAAGAGGAAGAGATGGAATGAGCGAGGGTGAGGGAGAGAGGGTGAGAGAGAGAGAGAGAGAGAGAGAGAGAGAGAGAGAGCGTGTAATGCCGAGGGTGAATTTCTAAGAGCACACGAGTTGCGAGAGCAATCAAATTACTAGACTCCAAAGTGCAAGATCGTGCTACATTTGGTTCGAGTTTGGGGGAGGGGTGGGTGGTTAGTTCGAACTCGTTATCATCTCTCTCACCCATCTTTGGCGGCGCACGTTCTTTCATTAATGATTTCTCGACCGAGTCGATATTTTTGGCGTTGTTTTCCGATTGACCTCCTCCTCGAAGGTCAATCCCCGTTTTGCCAGTTTTCTCCCATTTTATTTTACACGCGGAAAGAAATCCTGTGTCTATCCAATTCGAGGATTGGACGTTTTCACTATTTCCAATATCACCCGTGCGACTTATCGTCCCGGAGAAATACCGAAAGGAGTCGAGATAAGTCTTTCCGACGTTCGGAAATTTTAAAGAAAAGACAAAAAGACGAATAAGACAACAAAAAAAAATAAGGGAGGAGCAAAAAAGAGGAAAAAAAAAAGAAAAGAAAAGGACCGAAAATGGAACGACAAAGCATTCCCGGTAGTTAGGATGGCTCTCTATCACGTAAGAGAGACTTTTTATCCCGTAAATAAAAGTAAACGATTAGGGAGCTTTACCGGGCACGTGTTTCCATTAGCAAGAAAACAAGAAGAGAGAGAGAGAGAGAGATAGATCGTAAACCAGAGAGAGAGAGAGAGAGAGAGAGAGAGAGAGAGAGAGAGAGAGAGAGAGAGAGAGAGAGAGAGAGAGAAATCTCTCTTAAAAATTCGTATAACGTCTCTTGGATAAGATCTATTATTCTTTCTTCTCCTTTAATGGAAGATAAAAGCGTTAAGGTGGGTGGGTGGGGGTAAGAACGGTCGGTGCAACGACGAATTCGAGAGAAGCGCGAGAGATATTATGCACATTTCGAAAGATTTCATTGTTTTTCATCGACGGATCTGATTTTGTACGTTTCGTTCCTCGAAACGATTTATCCACAAATATTTGCACGGCCCTCGACGCGCGAATAATTATGAAAATGGGGATCACAAGCTTTGACTCGCGACTCCGTATAAGTTTCTATGGGGGTTCGTAAAAGTTGTCATTTATTATTATATTACTCGGGGAAAAGTATTGCGTTGCGAGAGATGTATTTCCCCGACGAATTATTCTCAACGAATATTTTTCAGCGTCGACTCGCGCCGAAAAGCATTCGGGCGATCGAAAGTGCGATAATAAAGAGAACGAGTACTGGCTTGCCCTTAGGTCCTTAGTTTCCCGTTTCCAACGGAGTTTATTTGGCTTGCCGGAAGCATCTCGAAAAAGTTTTCCGGAAGGAAGAGAGAAATACGTGATCGCGAATGCTCGCCGTGCTTCTCTTCGAAAGTGATCGAACGAGTTCCGACGCGTGAAATTTTCCATCGTTCCCTCAGCCTTTCGTTCCACCCACCCACCCACCCACTCTCCACCCTTCCGCAACGTTTACAGTTGTTTCCTACTTTCGAGTAACTCCTACCGTCATCGCAACCATCACAACCACCACCACCACCACCACCACATCATCGACAACAGTAGCAAAAGCAGCAGCAGCAGCAGCAGTAGCACCATTCCACTGGGCTGCTGGTGGGTACGTTGCTTTGTGTACATTTATTCTTTGATACTGAAGCCGCGCTCGACCCAATTTCAACCCCCTTTTCACTCGGCTGGTTCATCAATTATGAATACCATCTTCTCTGATGGCGCGGATGAAGGGTAAATTTTAGAGATCCGTTGGATGCCCCGTTATTATACCTACTCGACTCCTTGGACTTATTCGCCGAGAGATCACGGGTTACTAACTCATAAATTACTCATCGCTCGATTAAAGGACAATAACGACGTGTTAAGGATGTAAAAGGAAAAATAAGTTGGGCGTGGGTGGGGTTGAGAGAGTGGGCTTGGGATATTTACATAAATGATACGTCTACGAGGACTAACGTCATTGCTCCGTTTTCAAGGGGAACGAATAATTTTTATGGGGTTAGATGGTGGGAGCGACGAGTGACGGGGGAGTGTGTACGCACGATCGTCCTGAACATTTTGATAATAAAAATTTCTATATCGTAGAGTTCTCTACTGTCGGGGATAAATGAGAAGATCGAAAGTATATCGGGGAATTTATAAGCAGGTTAACGCTTTGGCTTCGTTGAAATTCAAGCGCGATGCTTCTCGTTATTTACCTTTACCACTACCTAGCCGGAGTACTCATTACGATCGTTATTTTCTTTTTTCTTTCTTTATTTCTTCCTTCATTTCTCTCTTTCTTTCTCTCCGTTTCTTTGTCCCTTCCTTTAATTTTTTTTTTCTTTCTCTTCCTTCCTTCCTTCCTTCCTTCCTTCCTTTCTTTCTTTCTTTCTTTCTTATCTTTCCGAAGTTAAATTTTTTCTTTTGCTCTTCCCTTTCCGTGAAACAGTACGAAGAGGAATTAAATGTTCAATTTTGCTTAAAGCCTTTGAAATACGATTCGAAATGAACTTTGGAAATAGATACGCGATACATGCATGTGTATGTATATATATATATATACATACATACATACATACACACACATATAAACAAGTATTGAAATTTCGTCTATTTATAAGGTTACGAATGGGTAGGTGGTTTCAATCAGAAATCGGACCTTTTACCGCGCCGACCGTTAACGAATCGTTAATGGGGTCGGCATGCATATGTATATATATATATATATATATATATATATATATATATATATATATATATATATAGTTATCAAAAAGGAAAAAAATAAACCATCCCTCCCAACGAGGGCATAACCCGAAAATCGTTTGATAAAGCGTTTAATTAAATTAATGCCCTCGCGACAAACAGAGATACCTTTTCCCAACATTTGTCAAGATTCTTCTTCAAATTCGTACTTCACTATTCTTTTCTTTTCTCTTCTTTTTTTTCTTTTTTCTTTTTGTCTTTCATCCTTTCCTTCCCTCGTTCCCTGTCGTACCTTTTATAATCTTACGTCATACTCGCCGGACGCATTTACGAATAATGCAAATTTTCTTAGAGCGCGATACCATTGCATTAACCTCCCACGGGTACCCCGCTAAGATGAAAACTCTTTTGCCTTTTTACCTATAAACGTTTTGAATTAAAACTCGTATAATTCTTATTATTATTTATAAACAACGCGACGCGACCCATTTACTTTATTACGGGGTAAAGAAAGGTTTCTTTTTCAATTTATTTTTTTTTTTTCTCGAGATATAAAACCCTTTCGTTTCTTAGCCCATTGCTCGGGCACAAAATGGACGATCGACGCGGACGAATTATAAATGAAGTAAAGTACAAAAGAGAAGGAGGAATACGAAATTTGTGAAATAAGTATATTCGAATGGCGCTATCGATGAGAGCAATGGGAATCAGTCGATAACGATTTATCGAGCATGAGAAACGCGGAAAACGAGACGCGGAACGAGCTTATTACGCGTATTCGAGGCGGTAGAGAAACCTCCCAACGACGGAGGACTACGGTCGTGATAAGTAAACGAGACTAATTTCGAAGTAATTGAAACGCTCCACGCGCTGGTGGAACTCGTTGCGCCCAGGTACCAGGTTTGCATTTTGAATTAACTTTCGAGCAAGCGAACTCTAACCGTTCGTTGCTTCCGTTTCGTGATATTCGTTTCGTTTTCGCATTTCCTCTTTTATTTATTTTTTTATTTCTTTTTTTTTTTTTTTTTTTTTTTTTGTTATTTTTCCGGACGCAGGTATATATTTATAGCTTCATTTTCGCGAGTCAAGTGGATTCAGCTCGTTGGCGGATTGGTTTGATGCGTCCAAAAAGGTTTAAATCACGAGGTACACCTCGAATGGATTTTCCTTTGTGCGACGGCTCTTTTCATAATTGATTGGATATTACCCGCACATTGTATCATACATGATTTCTTGATAATTGTATTGTATTGTGAGCTATTTTTTTGTTGTTTTTTTTTGTTGTTTTTTTTCTTTTTTTTTTTTTTTTATTGTTAATATCGATACCGACGTTTAGTGGCTCGCATAACGTCGCCGATATTAAACAACCTCTCTCGACACAGTTAATAGTTTTAACAAAGTTCCGATGGAACCTCGACCAATGTGATATTACACGTAATAATAGGTCTAACACGATAGAACGGAGTAGGTTTATAGGTATATATAAAATATTCTAATATTATTATTATCATTATTATTCTAATTAAATTTAATTTATGCGCGTTTAAATGATCAAAACAAAGGGCGCTATTAACCGAACCAGAACTATTATATACGATGTATACATTAATCACGTCGAATTAATTTCCACGTGATAATGTTGTCCTTAATGATTTAAATAATTTCGATACCGGCCACCCCTCGCGCCGACGTAGAAAATAATTCAAGAGAAACATTGTATCCGTGGGATTAATTTACATCGGAACTCTCCCCAGGCTTTGGGCTTCATTAAAATGAAGCTGAAGTTGGTTAGACCGGGAACGAAGAATTTGCATGAAGGAGGAGTACATCGACAATGATAATCGCCTTTCGGATTCGATCATGTTGTTTTCTTAATTTGTTTGTTTTTTTTTTTTTTTTTTTTTTATCTCTTTTTTCCTATTCATTTGCCATCCTAAATATTGTACCATCGAATATACATTCTATGTTTATCGTATTAGCCGTTAACACGCGTTAACCCAATCTAGCCGGTTATACGATCGTAATTTAATCATTTACGTTACTTCGGGTTCTCGTTTTAATGCTAATTCATAATAGATCATACGAGAATTGACGATGACTCGTAAAATCGATTGATTCGTTCCATTCGACGAATGAATGCGTTATACATATGTCCGAGATACGCGATGGATTTATATTTAAACGAGAGATGGAGAAAATCGTGCCTTTTTTATACTTACTTTGATTACATTTCAATAAACGGCTCTTCGTTGTTTCTCTCTCCCTCTCTCTCTCTCTCTCTCTCTCTCTTTTTTTATTTAATTTTATTCATTTTATTTTTTATCTCGTCGCGGTACCAGATCCTGCATAAAGAAATAACTCGACAGTTCGACGAAGTATTCATAATAGTCGGGTCTGAGTTGGATGTCTATTGGGGAATGGGGCGGGAGAAGGGGGAAGGGGGGACGAAGGAATACATTTCTTTTGAATTTAGAAAATGAATAGAAAAAAAAAAAAAAGTTAATAAAAGATTTTCTTTTCAACCTCCGTTCTCCTCGTCCCTTTACGTAACGGTTCGATCGTATAGACGAAAAAAAAAAAAAAAATATATATATATATATCGAAGTTTGATCGTTCTTGAGAGTGGGAAATATACCTCTCAAAAGTCAAGGGCCCATAAATGTGGGATGTCATATTTTTTGAGAAGTTCCAAGCGCATTGCCGTATATCCTTTCGATTTCTTTTTCTTTTTTTTTTTTTTTTTTCTTTCCTTTTCTCTCCTTTTTATCTTTCTCTCGTCTTCAACGTAGGAGAAAAGGGAGTTGAAGAAGAAGAAGAAGAAGAAGAAGAAGAAGAGGAAGAGGAAGAGGAAGAATAAGAAGAAGAAAGACGAGTAGAAGGAGTAGAAAGAAAAAGCCGATGATGAAGAAGGGGATGAACGTGACGCGACTCCCGAGAAGGGGCGCATCTTACGTCGATAATTTCGTGTTGCTTACCTGCGCCGCGAACGTCAAGCAGCAGCAGAGAGTATTTCCTTCGTGTTATATTCTTTTCCTAAGGCGAAAAAGAAAAGCATTTTTCAACCACCGACGTATATATACGTTCTCTTTCTCTCTCTCTCTCTCTCTCTCTCTTTTACTTTTGTTAAACATTTCCAAAGTGCTCTCGAGCATTGCCGAGCCTCTGACTTTTCTTTTCTTTTTTGCTTCTTTAACGTCAATCCTTTCAGATCGAGTTAATGCATTCATTCGTGTATTTATTTATTCATTTATTTATTTATTTATTTATTTATTTATTAATTTTTTTTTTGTATTCATCCGCAACACATCGTTATCACGTTCATCGATATAAAGATATCGAGCGTTCGATGGGGTTTGCGTCCGGAATAATTCATGGCTAAGAGGGCCGGCTCGAATCTATAAAGGTAAACAGACTTTATCGATGCGATCTCGTCGAAGACTAAAACGAGCTTCTGCTATTTCATAAGTCGAACAAAGATGGCGCTGTCAATATTCTCCTTCGTCTCTTTTCTTTTTTTTTTTTTTTCTTTTTTTGATTTCTTTCTTTCTTTTTATTTTTTTTTTTTTTTGATTTTTTTCATTGTCTTCCTTCTGTCTCAGACAGAGAGAGACAGTGGGAGAGAGAGAGAATTCTGTAACTTTTAGTCGAGTCGGTGTGATTGATATTTTAATGCGTGTAATTTCTCGTTGAAACGAATAAGAATAAGAATTCGTTACACACACACACACACACACACACATTTTACGCGATATTTATTACGGACAAGTTCCGCGTGAATCAATGCAAGAAAAAAAAGATTAATTTTCTTTCGTAAAAGTCAAACTGGTTTGTATAGTAGTTGTAAAGAGCGTCAGATCGTGCAATGTTTTTTATTCCCCAAAGAAAATCCGCGGAAGACCGGTGGAATTCACGAAAAGGGTCGGTATGGTACTGAGGAAGGACCGAGAATAGAAGAGGGTTCGCTTGTAAATGGGAAGGAGGATGAGGGGTCGGGAAGGGATGGGAAAAAAAGAGGAACGGCGGGGCTGAGCGGTTGAGAGAGTCGGACTTAGAAAGGAGGAGTGAATCGTGGAACGGTGCAAAACGCGCGCTGTAATTTGCGCGCTCCGCTTGGGCCCTAACACAATAGCCGTCGTGGATTTCTCGGCATGCAACCGAACTACTACCCTCCCGTGTTTGAATATGAACTCGCATAGTCACGCGATTTACAGCTGACGGTGTTGTTAGACCGTGCAGTTGCAAGTTCGTGGCGCGTTCTGTACCGTGCGTCTATCGCTGTTCCTCCGATTGCGTTCGATACACGAGAGAGAGAGAGAGAGAGAGAGAGAGAGAGAGAGAGAGAGAGAGAGAGAATCACCCTAGAACAAACTCGTTCGAAATCGTCGCTTACGATTTGAAATTTCGTACGACGTATCATCGTTCGTATCGTTCGTTCGAACGGTTTAATTTGCTACTACGATTTTCGTTTGGATCTCTCTCTCTCTCTCTCTCTCTCTCTCTCTCTCTCGATAACAATGTCATTTACTTATCGATCTATAACAATTAATCGAACAGAACAATCATCGATATGAAATTCTTAGTTGCGCGGGTCACGGCGCGTCGCTAAATGTATGGGGTTGCCGTAGGATGAAAGTTGGGGTCGCCCGAAAGGGGGATAGCTTTTACCATTGGCTTGACGGGATAATACGAACGTTTCCGGAAAAAGCCGAGGTACGCTGCTTTAGCTCAGCAGCCGTGGTCCATTCGTTCAACACATTCATCGTTCGAGCGTGTTCGAGCGCAAGAGAAAGAGAGAAAGAGAAAGAGAGAGAGAGAAAGAGAGAGAGAGAGAGAGAGAGAGAGAGAGAGAGAGAGAGAAAGCGTGACGTATATATAAAAAGGGTGCGTGTGCGCGCGCACGTGCGATTAAGGGAGAAATAGAGAGGGAGACAGAAAGACCGAGAGCGAGAGAGAGAGAGAGAGAGAGAGAGAGAAAGTTCCGTCGAATTTTCATTCGTCAAAAGAGTTTGTGTGTGTGTGTGTAAGAGAGAGAGAGAGAGAGAGAGAGAGAGAGAGAGAGATACAAATCCACTTGCATTCACTCGGTGTCATCGCGAAATTCTCGTCTACTCTTTCTTCCTCTTTTTCCTTTTTTCTTTTCCACGCTCACTCCAATCTTTTGTATTCCTTTTGCGTTCGACATCCCTTGTGTTATCGTGGTTCGTGCGAACGTCATCAAACGATAAGTGCCGACAACAACGACCTTACTCGGAGTCCGGTATCAATCGTCCGTCGGTGCACGTTGCAGAGATAAAAAGAGAGAGAGAGAGAAAGAGAGAGAGAGAGGGTATAAGGCAGTGGGAGGAAAAGAGAGAGAGAGAGAGAGAGAGAAAGAGATAAATAGATAGATAGATAGATAGATAAATAGAGAGGGAAAGATATCGTACGATCGTGTCACGTTATTTTCTTCTCGTCTATGTCCCTTCAACTTCTGTGATAACATGGTGCCGCGTATGTGTGTTGTTGTTTATTTGTGAGAAGGTGTTTTCGAAAGGGACGCGTCGAGTCTCTTTGTCAGAACGGTGTGACGAACGCAAGAGAACGGTCGGTCGGTCGGTCGGTCGGTCGGTCGGTCGGTCGGTCGTAGAACGTGTGTACTCGAGAATCATAAGCATCAATTTTCACTCTATACTTCTTTCTACTTTTATCCATATTTATCTCCATTTCTTTATATCTCTCTATATTCCTCCACCCCCCCCCCCCGCTTCATATATACATTTATATCATTCTCTTAGTCATATTATACAAGTTACAATCGTTCCTATTTCAGAGAGAAAGAGAGAAAATTCGATTCGAGACGTTAATCGTCGTCGTAGATAAGGATTGACGACGACAAACCATTTCATTGAAATTCTCTCCGCTACGCTTTAATTCCCTTTTTACCGTGATTGACCACCTCTCCCCATCCCCCTTTACCCAGGAACGTACTCGAAGTCAATTCTTCGATTTACATCGATAGGGTTAGGAACATTTTTTTTTCTTTTTTTACTTTTTTTTTTTTTTTTTTTTTTTTTTTTTTTTTTTTTTTTTAATACGAGACTCGTACGTCGATACAGGGAATGAATTTTGTTTCTTTAATAAAAAATTATTCCTTATGGTTATCCGCATTGGGATTCGTCGATGCGTCGCCGTAATTAATGTGATCGTTAATTAAAATCCACGAAGAAGTATTATTTCTATTTTTTTTTTTTTTTTTTTTTTTTTCATTTAATCGTCGATTTACTCACGGATCACCTTTCGTATATATCGGATAAATCGTTTTATTGTAACGGACAAATATGATCGATAAATTCGACGAGTTTATTGATGCGATAGGAAGTGTGCTTTTAAGTCGAGACAATTTGTATCGGAAGTTATAAGTCGATAAGTACCTTTAGAATTTATGCTTTACCGAGTTCATTACTCTTGGCAGAAGATCAATGAAATTTTCAACATCCACGTTTATATCCTTCTCTCTTTTTATCTCTTGTTCTCTTTCCCCTTTTGTCTCTCTCTCTCTCTTTCTCTCTCTCTCCCCTTCTTTGTCTCTCTCGTTCCCCATTTCTCTCTTTGTTAATAGTCCATCAAACGGGAGTGTTTTAACGAGCGGTCGATGTCGGATGTTTACATTCTCTTTATCCCCGGTTTATTGATTTACCATTGGCATCCGAACGATCTACCATTTATTTTCCTATAAAAGAAAGAAAGGAAAAAAAATGTTTTCCCCCTCTTCCACGCGCATTTATTATAATTCAATAATACTTATACATTCGTTGTATAAATCCTCGGAGTATATTACTATAATATTTACGTAATATTTCTCGACGAAAAAAAATTTCTAATCTATATACGTACGATATTTGATCTCGTTTAAGAAGTACACTTTATTTATTTATTTGTTTATTTATTTATTATCTCACCGTATACGTATCGAGTGCAATGAAAATGTATTCCACCTTTGACGATAGCTTTATTTCAGAACGTTCATTCTGAAGAATAACGCGAGCCGAGTGTCGTTAAAATACCCATTGAAAGTTATTCGTGGTTGATAATCAGCGATAACCCGTTATAAAGGGCAATCGGGAGGCAGGGAGAGAGAGAGAGAGAGAGAGAGAGAGAGAGAGAGAGAGAGAGAGAGAGAGAGAGAGAGAGAGAGAGAAATGGTACACATGGGAATCGCGGGTCAGTACTTCGCGGAATTGGAGCCAAATTTTGATGGCCCACCGAAAGCCATCGATCCAGCTGTGCGTGCTCGGAAGCTAGTAAGTAAACGATGATTAAGATAGTTCGTCAAAAATATGTGTGCATACTTGTCTATGTACACACACACACACATATATGTATGTATGTATGTATGTATGTATGTAGCTAAGTATGTATCATTCTATGTTCTATGCAATAACTTGCAAAAATAATTACTAGTTCTTTCTAATGAACTTATTAGAAATTCGTGTTCCGTATGAATTATTTAAAAAAAAAAAAAAAAAATAGATAGAGAAAGAGAGAGAAAGAACATTGTAATTTTGTGTGAGGCATTACGTACGGTAATGTGTCTTCGTAATTAACACGCGTTGTCGTCGGACTGTACGCTCCTCGTGTAATGTCCGAACGTATGGATAATGGAAACGAACGAGCCAAACAATTTCGTCGGGATAGGGTCAAAAGTGGATGGGGATGGTTTATCTTCTTGCGAGCGAGTGCTTTTTGTAATCACGCACGAATAATAGTTTATATTTTATATTTATATTCCCTCTCGGCGATGATAGCGCATTTAAGTGTGCATATATATATATATATATATATATATATATATATATATATAACGCGTGGAAATATTGTTAGCCATAATTCCATCGATAGAAACTAAATAAAGATAATATATCTTTTTCGTACGTAGAAATATTTGATCCGTTTTATATCGTTTAAGTACGTAGACAGAGAGAGAGAGAGAGAGAGAGAGGGTGTGAAATCGTTAGTTGTTCACGGTGTTTACGTGTTACAGTTTTAAATCGATCGGCACCCAACGTCCTTTTAAACGAGCGAATACGATGATTAATATGAGCGACAAGTCACTTGTCGCATACGCAATTGCTGGGAGGATATAACGACGAACGGAATTTAATGTCGACGACGGTAAACTATTATTGACGTTTCGTAAGCTTCTTTGAAATAAACGACATTATTGTATCGCGCCATGCGAAGTATGTTTCGATTATCTTTGGCTTTGAACTCGTTGAACGTTGTGATGATGGTATCGCTGACACAGATGTTCAATGTCTTCTTCTACAATCAATTATTATTATTTTCACAGCTAATATTCCATCGAATTTTATCGGTGATATATCGTGTTCTATGCAACTATAACGATATCGGCGATTAATTCGCATAGTTCGAAATTGTTGTTAAGCTGTGATGAACGATAATGTAGTAACGCGCGTTGGTTGGGGCTCCTCGAAATCGTTGTAGAATTTACTCTTTGTACGAGAGTGTGCAGCTTCCTCTACTTAGCTGGTCGGTCGATACGGGGAGGATACACCTTAATACTATATATATATATATATATATATCCCTCTGGTTTCTAGCACGAGAAGGTGCAACAACGTGTTCCTCTATTCGACGTTCCTGGAATATTTCCTACGAAAGAATGAATCGAATGAGTCCGTGTATGTGCTTGGTATGTAATTCGTACGTGTCGGTATGCAGATAGAAAATAAATAAATATAGAGAGGGAAGATTTATTTACTTTGATTCTTTTTTCTATCTTTTTTTTTTCTTTCTCTTTTTTAAATTCTACATGATCGATATCGAATGATTTCTCATCCAAAACGTTTGGGTAATGACACTTTCGAATTTTTTTTTTTTTTTTTTCTTCTAAACGCGTACGCGCTTATGTACGTGTATACACATGTACGTATGCATGCATCTATGTATGAATGTATGTATGTATGTATGCATGCATGCACATACCTGTTGGTAGCTGTTTTAATATTTTTTCCCCGGTCCTTTATCTTTATTTCGACGAGAGTAAAATCATGTGGTTCACGACACACATCGTTTTACGGTATCATTTAACGAGCGTGCCGATTAAAGGGAGATCTCAACGGATTATCGTAGCCGTGCGGAAAAAGAATTCGCCGGCTGAGAACGCATTAAAAAGTTTCTCCACGTATTTATGTGTCTCTCTACTCTGTGTGCGCGCGTGTGTGTGTGCGCGCGAGCGCGTGTGACTCTGTGTATAATAACCATAAGATGAAAAAAAGCGAATAACGTTAATCTCGCTTTATACCGCGTAAGTGCCGACGCTTATCTCCTTCTCGAGATCGATTAAATACCAAAGAGCTTAGATAAAAGAATATCTTTTGAGCAACGAGAGAAGAGAATTCTCTTCCTTCTTTTTCTTTTTTATTTTTTTATTTTTTTATTTTTTTTTTATCCCCCTTGCCTTGACGTACGCGCGCGTGTACGTGGAAGAAGAACACCCGTGTATGATATTTTATATGATGACGTTGAGATAATACGAAAAGGAAAATATTCCTTTGTCCGACGGATACGATAAAAGTAAATCACTATCGTCGTATTACGTTGTACGTAATTTTTTTTTCTTCTTCTTCCTCTTCCTCTTCCTCTTCCTCTTCCTCATCCTCTTTTTCTTTCTCTCCGTAAGATTTATAATACGGTATAAATTGCGTAGGGGGATAAAAGGATATATACAAAGGATAGAGAAAGAGAGAAAGAATTCGTATTGTCCGGTGAAAAGCAATGGATTAAGGATTAATCAATTCATTTTCTAATCGGCTCGCTACGCGACTATATCTAATTTGTCGATGAAAATAAGACGTGGTTTTTCTCTCTTTTTTTTCTTTCTTTCTTTCTGTGGTTAAAAAGCTTTAAAAAAAAAAAAAAAAAGAAAAAAAAGAAACAAAAACAGAATGAAAAAATCCATATTATTTCGGCGATTCTCGAAAGATCGAACTCTTATCGACGAGAATTGGATAAGAGAGTCCGAGAGTGCCATTTTCGAGACAAGTGTTCCCTCCCTGTCGGCCGAGTGCAAAGGGGCTTATCGTCTTCATCCGCAGAGGATGATGACGGCTCGCTTCGAGAGGATTGAATTCGATTTTCGTGAAGGGCATAGAAAGAGAGGGGAGAGAGAGAGTTCTTGCAATCGGAGACGATCTCGCGATGACGCCTATATATATAGTCTATGTCTTACTCTGTCTGTCTGGATTGCGTCTCTGTTGTCTTCCCGTCTCGTGACACTTTGGAATAAGAAAGAAAGAAAAAAAAAAAAAGACAAAAAAAAAAAAACAATATTTACGTCTCCACGACTATGTCAACTCCTTCAACTCTATTTTCCTGTTTTTCCTTTTCTCTCACTCTCTATCTCTACCTCTATTTCTTTCCTCCTTTCTTCAGGGATTTTTCCATCTCCGTTACACGTTTAAAGCTAGTCAACGAGAGAAGGTAGAGCACTCGAAAGGAGTGCACTTGACACCCCCGTTCTACGTAATACACCTTGATACTACTACTACCACATTACGTCTCCGTTCTACATACACGTGTGCATACATGTGTATATTCCTAAGTCACTCTCTCGGAATTGTATATAATACTTACCTACCGAACGTGTTTCGAGTGGGTATACCTAACTGCGTACGTACGTACGTACGTGTACGTACGTTAAAGTAAACATACTTAATTACGGTGATTCTACGTATCGTGATCGATAAAGGGGAAACTTAACCCTCGCGGTTGCCATTGTCGCGGACGAGATCGTCTTTCTTTTATTTTCCTCAGCTCGATTTATCCACCACACATACACACATATATATATATATATAATAATATAATAATAATAAATATAAATATATATATATATATATTTATTCATCCGTAGGGGATATAGTGAAATAAATATCTCTTTCTCGTGAATGAATAAAAGTGCAGATGGACGTTCGGAGAGATGGGGGCAGAGGGAGAGATAGATAAAGAGAGAGAGAGAGAGAGGGAGGGAGAGAGAGGGAGAGAGAGGAGTTTGAAATTATCAAGGTTTTTATTGGGAAGTAAATTATCGATTAAAAATATTAATAGCTGTTTGTATCTCGCGTTTTATAATAAAGTTTGTGTTGGTTGAATGTCGCAGAAAGGTGTGGGCGTTTCAATATACATATATATATATATATATATATATATATATATATATATATATATATATATATATATTGGAAAATCTTTCGAAAGAATGCAATTTTAGTTTCATATCCGAAGTGGAAAAGGAGAAAAAGGAAAATCATTCTTGTAAATGGAAATAAAAGGGTAGAATATGATATTGACCGTCACGATTGGAAATTTCTTTTTTCTTTTTTTTTTTTTTTTTTTTTTCTTTTTTCTATGCGGGGCAAATGAATACAGGTACAGAAGATTATTTTTGATTTTATTCAATTTATCGAGCGCTGTCAGATGCAAAAGAGACAAAGAGGAGGGGAAGACAAAGAAACAGAATAATATAGTAGTTACGAAAAAAAAAAAAAATACATGTATATATATATATATATATATATCGATATTGTCAGATATTATTTGTTAACTGTAGGATTGTTCCGCAGGTGGGTATGGAAAGGAGAGACATGATCTTAACGGTAGTATTTGGAACAGTCGGAGCTTTAGCGGTGATCGTCGCTTTGGGTTTGGCGGTGTGGTTTTATCTTCGTGCGAGAAAATCGAAACAGCGCGATGACGATCTCGAGGATCCTAATGAACACAGTGATGGCGGTACAGGCCATCATCCAACGCAGTCGACGAAGAAGAATGGTTTCTTAAATCTGAAGACATGTCTTATCAGCACAAAAACCCTTGGGTAAGCTATGACATTTTTTTCTTTCTTTCTCTCCTTTTTTTCCTCCTCCTCCTCTTCCTCTCTCTCTCTCTCTCTTTCTCTCTTTCCCCGTCTCCTTTTTTCGCGAGAAACTCGTTACTCTAATCTTCTTTTAATTCATAGAAAATTAGGAAGGTCGAGGCCGAGGACGACGACGACGACGAGGGTTGCATGTCGACGTGCCCTCGTTTTACGACTCCTCTCCCTCACTCTTCGTGCCCAAATTTGTATTAATCACTTTTTAGTTCATTAGGGTTTACGACACCGAGGAACGAGTTTCCCTCACCTCGAGTCCTTTTTTTTCTTTTTTCTTTTTTTTTTTTTTTCTAATCAATGTCAAATGAAAATTAAATTTTCATGGACGCGGGATATATATATATAACGTCGGACAAAGCATAAACGGAATATCGAGTATCTCGTTAGGAGTATCCGATTAGAGGAGGGCGCGGATACGTTTGTGCGGGTATAGGATGTAACTCCGTTAATGAATTATCAATTTTTACGTAATAATCATATTGATTCGTCGTTGGAAGTACTAGAAAATCACTCGTTTGTTTCCAATTAATTCCATCATACACGACGAATAAATACAATAATTTTGTCTTTTGAAGTAAAAAAAAAAAAAAAAAAACTGAAGTATCGTTATCCGCAGTAGTTATGGTAGAGTTACCGACTGTGTTTGAGTACACGAACGTTGGTAGAGTTACCGACTGTGTTTGAGTACACGAACGATCGGTAAATCGTCAATGATTTCTATATTACCGACGATAGGATAAAAGTTGCTCCCTTCTTGATAACTCGTTGAAATGATCATACGATTTTGTCCTTGGTAAAATGCATTTTTAAAGAAATCTGCATTTACTTGGTAAGGGGTCCTATCTTTCCCTTCGTCAATAATGCAATTGATTAAAAATATACTTAAAAAAAAAAAAAAAAAAAAAAAAAAAAAGAATCTACGGAATCTTGCGTAACGAAGTTCGTGAAACTTTGAACGAAATTGGAAGGAAATATATACGATCGTTCCTGGTATAATTCTACGCGTTATGATAGATCATTGGAACTTGCTTTGATCTCAAGTAAAATTTAATCGTTTTTCTTTCTTCGATAGTCTTCAGAAAAATCTATAATTTAATTCTAAAAAAAAAAAAAAAAAAAAAAAAGAAAAAAAGAAAAAGATCAAAAATACGGTCGAATGATCGTATATTTATATATATATCGATTTCTTTCGAAGCACAAAATTAGATACTTGATATAAATTTAAATCGTTCCTGCAACAAATTCCAATAACACGTAAAATTATCCTATCTCTTTTATGCCCTGAATGATTCGACGCGATAAAAAAAAAAAAAAAAAAAAATTAATTGGTCCATCAAGTGGCATCTCTTTTACCATGAACGAACGCGTCTTTCGTATCCGTGAACGACTCCGTTCGTTGATTCAATCGCATTCTTCCGCCCGATTGGATATTATTCGATCCACACCTTCCTTTATATTCCTATATCTCTTTCTCTTTCGCGCAAGGCTCTTTTAACGGGATCACGGTAAATGCTATAGCTTCAAGTTTTTCGAATGTTTTCGAACTCCTACTCGCATCGTTATTGTTCTCGCGTTTCTCGTGGAAAAACAAGCCGGTAGACGGTCGACTTCTTTTCTCGTTTTCTCCCAAAATTTCACTTAGAAAGGGCCGCCGTGTACGAAAGGTACAACCTTGATCCTGAATATTTAGGTTAATTTGATAGAATCGTATAGAAGGATAAGGACAAATAAAAAGCATCGGACGGATATAACTTTGACGAACGCTGCATCCACTCGAAGGAGAATCGTTTCGCCGTACTTTCCCCGTATTTCCCAAAGGATCTGAAAATTTATCGAAAGATAGGATACATGTGTGGTTTTTCCCGTGTCCTTAAAATCCATCCTTGAAATTTACCCTCTTAATCCTTTTACTCTCGATATGCGTCGTATCATCCACTTCTTTTTTCTTTTTCTTTTCCTTTTTTTTTTTTTTCGTTTACCCGCCACACGGATTTACTCTCCTAACGCTTCCATATAACTTTCACCCTTATCGTTTAATTCTTTTACCAATGAGAGGACGAAACGATACGATACGATATATTTTATATATATATATATACATATATATGTATGTATGCGTGTACGTATGTATGTACGAACGATTGTTTAGAGAGAAGGATGTCCACCGAGGGATATACGATAAATAAAACTACCCTTATCGCATTACCGTTAGATATGCGTTCCGGAGAAGGGAGAATATTTTTTTTGTCCTTTCCCTCTCCGTTTCTGCTTCCTTTTTTTTTTCTTTCTTCTATTTTTATTTACTCTATTATTCCATCTTTTCCTTCCTCTTTAAGCCGACCGCTTATCTTTCACATTTTTTATAAGGCCCGTCATAGATAATTTGCGAATCGAACATTCTCTCTTCGAGTAGCATTGGCAGCAATGAGAGAAAGAAAGAAAAAGAGAAAGAGAGGGAGAGAGAGAGAGAGAGAGAGAGAGAGAGAGAGAGAGAGAGAATGCACGAGGAGAAAGAATCTCCTCCTCTCCTTTCGTTCTATGGTGATGGAATACACCGAGAGAAAAATCCATTATGGAGCTAGGTCTTCACAATGCTCGTTCTCTACCTCGTTCGTCCTCCTTCCTTTCCCTCATTTCGCTCGCATTTATTTCACAATTGCATTTAAAGTATCCCGCCTCCCCTACCACCATCACCACCCCCTCCTCATCCGTCGACTGTCCATGAAACATCCCAAAGGATTTTCTCTCCCTCTCTCTCTCTCTCTTTCTTCTTCTCTTTTAGTCTGGCGAGTCGCTTCTTCGAAATACAATATCGGAAAGTACGTTTGTCCACGACAAACATAGTGTGTCCTTGTGTATCCAAAAGTCTTTTTTTAATTCGTTTTTTGTTTTTTTTATTTTTTTCATTTTTTGTATTCCTTTCTCTTCTTTATTTTACTATTTATTCTTTTTTTGATTCGAGATTATAGATCAATTATCGCGTCGAATTGTACAATGAAACTCAATTCCCTCGTTTTATATGTCTCTCTCGTTCGTTCATGCTTCTCACGATGAACGATTGATTTTTTTCGATACCACCCTCCCCATAGATTTTTCTCATCCTCTCTCCTCTTTTTCTCGTTTTTGTTCCCTTCTTTTATTTTTTTCTCTCTCTCCCTCTCTCCCTCTCTTTTCTTTTCTTTTCTTTTTAATTTTATTTTCGTCTTTACAACAACCCCCTTCTTTAAAATTCAGCACACGGAAACGTTCTTCCAAGTTTTCCGCTTTAACCGTCGGCAAGGACGTGCTCTCGTACGCTAGCATATCGTCGGGAGAACGAGAGAGAGAGAGAGAGAGAGAGAGAGAGAGTGAGAGGGACAGTGATCACGAGATGTTCCACGGCTTGAGGTGAAAACAATGGAAGCAGAAATAGAAAACTGTCTGTCAATGACCACCACAGTCGCGATTTCTCGCACTGTGTGCTCTCAACGTGCTTTGAACGTGCACACGTGGAGACATCTTTCAAGATTTTCCTCTCTCTCTCTCTCTCTCTAACTTTTATCTTTTGTTAGTACTCTTTCTCTCTCTCTCTCTCTCTCTCTCTCTCTCTCTCTCTCTCTCTCTCTCTCAGCACTTCACTGTTCCCGCCATTTCTAAATTTTTCTCGTAGCTTCGCATTCCGCGACACGTCGGAATTCACGCGAAATAATAACCTTCGATAGTCAGCTGAAAACTCTCTGCCACGATCCCTAAGACATTCTTTTTTCTTTTTTCTTTTTTTTTTTTACCTTTTTTTACCTTCCCCTCCTCCTCCTCCTCCTCCTCCTCCTCCTCCTCCTCCTCGTCGGATTCTCTGTCATGAAGATTAATGAAATAACTTTCATAAATTTCATCTCTCGTTGTTCTCCATCAATCGTGTGTCGACAATGCCGATATCGGGTGGTGGTACGCGTAAGTATGATTGTACTATGCAATTACAAAGTTGCATCGAAGCCATAGAGAAGCCATTCTAGGTGCAAGAGACTCAGAGAGAGAGAGAGAGAGAGAGAGAGAGAGAGAGAGAGAGAGTGAGGATAAGCTACTAACTCCCTGTCATAAACAAGCTTGTAATCTCAAACTTTGCCAATATTATCGCAAATAATTAGACCATCGCTTCGGGTGTCGACAAGATTTCTTAAACGATTACTGGCTTCCTCCAGCGAAAGCCATACAAATATTTCGTAATTATGAAATCGTGGTAGCCAGCTCGCGGCTTTATTCGCGTGGGCTCTTTGGCCCCCGGAGATACGAAATGGCGTTGTGTGTTGTGCTTTTAAAATAATAACGCGGAGTGTTGCGAGGGCAATGATAATACAAATAAATGGAAAGGATGAAGCAAACAAACAAACAAAAAATAGAGAGTGAGAGAGAGAGAGAGAGAGAGAGAGAGAGACAAAAAAATTGTTGACCATATGACGCAGGTTGAAATCCTTTCGTACGTTCGTACGTGTACGTTTGTGACTTTCTACAATCTCTTTGTAGAAAAATCGGGTGTTGAAAAAGTTTCGTTTTTGGCATCGAGTTAGTAACGAGAAATATAACCAGACAGATATGCTATATAGACAGCCTTTTTATACACACACACACACACACACACACACACACACACACACACACACACAGAGAAAGAAAGACACACGTATACATGTATATATATATATATATATTTCTTTTTCTTTTTTCCCGGTAATTCTATTTATAGATATAAATATCTCGTTCCTTTGAACGTTATCGCCGAAACGTAATTTTTATCGGGAAACGTCCGTCATTCCGTGGAGTATGAAAATCTTGACAATGGTACGCTTTAATGTTTCGGATGCGAACCGTCAAATAGAGGGCATTTTTTTTCCAACGGAACGAACGAAATGGTTATGCATTTGATGTCACTCAAAACGGAAAACAAGTTTCTTCCTATATCGTTTCTTTCTCCTCTACATCTTTTCTCTCTCTCTCTCTCTCTCTCTATCACTTGCTCCGAACAAAGCAGCCAACCCCCCTATTCTCATGAATTTCCCGATTACCCGGACTTCCACTTTCGCAAAGTTTCCTGTTTTCAAGAATGACACCGCCCGCTAGAAGAACGTCGTTGAAACGAAACGTACAAAAAACACGCAGAACTTTTGGGTTCGATCTCACCAAGGAATTATTTCAATTTTAATTATTATATATATATATATATATATATATACTTTGATACGTGAAAATTTTGAGCTAGCACATATCCACGATGAATTTTGTGAATGAGAGACTAGGAGAATCCTAGAATGCCGCAGTAACGTTGCCCAGATGCGACATCTCTTTGGCAACCTTCCAAACCTTTCTCTCTTTCTCACTCTCGATTTTTCTCGCCCTCTCTCTCTCTCTCTCTCTCTCTCTCTCTGTCTTTTTCTTTCTTTCTTTCTTTCCCCCTGATGAAATCAAGATTATCCAATTAAAACGGAGTAGCGATTTATCGGCGAGTCATTTCTTTTTCTATTCTATTGCTCGGAGATATGAGTACAAGTTTCGTGCCTGTTCTGTATTTCCTTTTTTTTTCGTTTTTTACCTCTCTCTCTCTCTCTCTCTCTTTCTCTCCTTTTCTGTGCACTAGCGATAACGCGTACAATTTTGGGAAGTAATATACTTTCCAAGATATTATTAAAAAGTTATCACACACCCGACGAACATAACTTTTACATTTCCATCTTGCAGCATCGAACAAAAAAAACAAAACTTTTTTACTATTTTTCTTTTATATCGTATCATATGGTTCTCTCTCTCTCTCTCTTTCCTTCGCTCTCTTTGTCTCCCTTTTTCTTTTTAAATACCACCACGGTATTATCGTTAAAAGAGGGATAATAACATCGTGGTTCGATGTACACACCCTCGACGTGCCTTCACCACCATTCTTTCCCCCTCCTCCTCCTCCTCCTACGTCTTTTGCTTTTGTTTTGTATTTTCTTTTATTCCTTATCTTTTTTTTTCCTTCTTTTTTTTTCTTTCTTTCTTTCTTTCTTTCTTTACTCAGACGAGTACGAAGTAGACATTAGGTGTATAAAAGGTTGGACAGAGCAACGTTTGTTAAGGGCGAGACAACAGAAGCTGGGTAAAACGAAAGAGAAACTGGGAGTGATCATCGTCGTGGCCGTAATGTAGACCCTTTTGCCGTCCCTCTTTTTTTTTTTTTTTTGTTTCTTCGTCGTCTCCCTCCCTCTCTCTCTCCCTCTCTCTCTCTCTCTCTCTCTCTCTCTCTCTAACTCACTTTCTCTTTTTCTCTATCTCTCTCCCTATCTATCTCTATACATCTTCCTTACGTTTTCCTTGCGTCAGAGGATATATATCAACGGGACGAGCGAGTCTCGTCGTCTACAGGAATACTATTGGAAACCAACGTTAACGATACTCACGAATTTGTAAATTGAATAATACGAACGCGTGCAACCCAGACGAGCATTTATTAGCACGTCTCTCACCGATCAAAATTCCCCTCGTCCAAAATTCGTACGTAGCGTCGTTCCGGATTTTCAGATAGCGATGATAGCGGGTCGGCGAGACTGGGCTGGCAAGGGCTCGTAGAGAGAGAAAGAGAGTGGGAGGGGTGGGATTGGAAGCGTTGGCCGTGAAAGGGTTGTAGAGGGCGGAAAGGGTCCGGCAATTTCGAGCAGTCGTTTAACGTTTCACGATGGGATAATTGCGGCATAAAATTCGCTTAGCTGGCCCGATCGAGGGCAGGACAAATGCGATGGCGCGCATCGTGGGTAGGTGGCTGGGTTGTCCGTAGTCCACACTTTCTCGCGATTCAGCCGTTTCATTTTACTAACACACCGACCAAACGTCCCCGATCCATCGAATCGTTCTCGATCGTCGATCCGATCTACGGTAAGATCCTACCTACCGATATCTATCGATACTTACGACGAGTGTGATGTAATTTTCTTCGAGGTTTCGAGATTCGGTCAGTCGACCTTTTTACGTGGGGACGACCTTGCTATATTTCCCGTCCTTCTCTCTCTCTCTCTCTCTCTCTCTCTCTCATACTTATTCGTTCTGATTCTGGTCTTGTCTCCCTCTCTTCCCCACCTCCCCGCTCCCTCTCTCTCCCTCCCTCTCTCTCTCTCTCTCTCTCTCTCTCTCGCGCGCGCTCGTATAGCTTGCTAGAGAAGTGGGTATGGAAGGATTGATCCTCTAAGCAGCTGCGCAGTCGACGCGAGCCAACGTTACACTGGGATTCTAATTATCTCGATGGATACGGATTTCGTGACTTTACTCGTTACGAATGGTATCTCTTTGTTTTAATTCTCTGATAACTGATTTACCTTTTCCATTTTCCCCTCCCTATCCCACGCCTTGATAAAGGATCATCGTAACGAGAGTCATTTTATAATTACACGATGTAACAAATGTATTCTCCTTTTATCAACGTACATATATATATACGTATATACATATATACATAGCGGATATAAAATGGAATGTATAGCACTTTAATAGAGAGAGAGAGAGAGAGAGAGAGAGAGAACACCCATCACTCCTGTAGTTAACTCGACGATACGACGATGGTAACGTTACGTCGTTTAGTATAAAAGGCTAATCAATTTGACGTAGCGGGTGGTTAATTGAACACGTAAGGGTCTAACGACGTTAACGTCTCGACGGATAGGGCTCATGCAAAACGGATGGGCGACGATTAAATCCGTCTCCTTACTATCCGGAACGTCCGAGATCAACGTAATAGGGGAGGGGGGTACGTGCGAATCGATTCGCTACGTTTAATTCCGTCGTCGTTGTTGTCGGGGCGGGGGGAGGGGGGCGGGACGGGACGGGTTACCCAACCGTAGACGCGTACGACGCAAAGAATAATTTCGTCATATTTATATGTTAACGCGAATTCAATTTTCTATAGACCAAACTCACCAAAAAAATATTAATTCACGTTGAGAAGGCGATTATTTATGTCGGTCACGGAGAAAGATAACTCGACATCGAGATGATATTTTCGTTTTCTCTTCTTTCTCGCACTGTACATGCCGGCACAAAACGGAGGACATGTAGGTGTATATATATATATATATATATATATATATATATATATATATGTATATGTATATGTATATGTATATGTATATGTATATGTATATTCATATACCTGTATTAGTGACAAACACTAAGAAACCTCCTTCCCTCATACAACCGCCCGTTATCCCCTTTCTATTTTTCTCCTCTCCTTCCTTGTTTCTGCCATTTCCCTTGGTCGCCGGCTGAGTTCCTATTGTACTACGATCGATATTCAAGTGGAAAGGGAAAAGCGATAATATAAAAGGACGAAGAATACGCACTAAAATAGATACTCATCCTACTAACCCCTCCTCTCTCTCTCTCTTTCTCTCTCTATCTATCTCTATCTCTCTCTTTAACCCTGTACTAGGTAGGGATCGTTATCGAACTTTTATAAAATTCGCGGCTCACAATGACGGCCGGTGGTGGAAGTAATTATCGTTCAAAGAGCAATACGAGATAATGAGTGCCCCCTCCCCGACCTCTCCTCCTCCATTCCCCTTAGAATATACACGGTCAATATTTATCAATGCATCCTCCTCGTAAGAAAATAATTACTTCCGTTCCAATTTTTCGCCGGACTATGTCACCCAGCCTCTCAACTCTAACTTCTATCTCCTCGTCTTTCGTTCGACATTGTAATAACAAACTCGTGATGTTCCTTCGAACGAAAATACTTCTCAACCCGTTCTCTCTCTCTCTCTCTCTCTCTCTCTCTCTCTCTCTCTATCTATCTGTCACCGTGTTCTAGTCGTTTGTCTTTTTGTCCTTCTTTCTTTCTTTCTCTCCCTCTTTTTTTTTTTTTTTTTTTTTTTTTTGAAAAAGTTTCGTTCGACAATCGTTCTAATGTCGCTCGACATCCGACCCGAGCCACCTGATTTCAGATCTCCCGAGCTCGCTCGCGTGAGTTTGAAATTTTCGGGAACCCTTCATAGATACTTATCGAAAAAAAATCGAGGGGGAGAAAATCAAAAGAAAAAAAAGGAGAGAGAGAGAGAGAGAGAGAGGGGAAAAAATGAAAAATATCGAACGGACTCGATCAGTGTCTCGTTCGTGTCGACGACAACAAATTTTTCTAATTCCTATCTGCGGGGGAAAACGTTTTCTCGCTCGTGTAGGGTTCGATATTGGCAATTTGGAGATCGTGTATAAATACGAAGAATCGATCGATGGGGTGAAGGGGGAGGGGTAGGAGAAAGTACTTTGTCGTTCGTAGGGAAGTGAATCAGGTGGTTCTTAATTTGCACGAAGGAGCGAAAATTTGCCCAACCCCGCACCCCTCCCCACCACCACCACCACCACCACCACCACCACCACCATCACCGCCACCGCCCCCCACCGGTCCCGTGTAAATTTATTTTCAAGCGGGCTAGAGACCAACCGTTTCTAACCCCAGCTGTCCTCCGGTACTTTGCAACGAAATAAAGGGAGATATCCGTAAAGTAGTTTGTCGTTTCTAGGAAAGAGGGGTACGAGGGAGACGAGGTTGGGAGGAACGGGACGAAAGGGGGGTGGGGTGGGGGATGTAACTGGCGCAGTACCGTCGGATTACATCGGATATCCTATGCTGTATATTCAATTTACTTTTCTCATTCTCCTTCTCTCTCTCTCTCTCTCTCTCTCTCTCTCTCTCTCTCTCTCTCTCTCTCTCTCTCTCTCTCAACTGGAGCTTCTCCATTTATTTCGCCCAACCAATATCGGAGCTTTTCATATTCAAGGTGCTATTCGACTTTGCTTGGTTTCTTCTGAAATTTTTCACGTACAATGTACCTACCTAGGTATTACTGATCGAGAGAGAGAGAGAGAGAGAGAAAGAGAGAGAGGGATAGAGGGTGGGAGGTAGAGAGATAAAAAAATTCGCTCGGCTTATTGCGGTGACAGCTTTGAAGAGTTTATTTTTCGTGGCGTGTACCGGTTCGGGAGCCGATACGGATAACGGGGTACGAGGGGATGATAATTTTACGCCGATGGAATTATAAAGGATTTTTGGATTATACTTTTTGTTTCTCTTTTTTTTTTTTTTTTCCTTTTTCTTTTCTCCCCTTTATATCCTTAAAATCCATTTGATTAAAAAATCCCCACTGCGAAACGAATGACGGAATCGTATATCTTAAAACGCGGGATTATTCGATTCGAATTTCTCTTCACTTTTTTGTCTTCTTTGTTTCTCTCTCTCTCTCTCTCTCTCTCTCTCTCTCTCTATCTATCTATCTATCTATCTATCTTTGTTTATCCTTCTTTCTTCGTCATAGAAAACGCGACGATACGATTTCTTCCGACGATGGTCGTAAAATATTTTCAAATAAAAACGTGTTTCCTACTACGAGCTCATAAGAACCGTTTATAAAAATTGACACACACACACACACACACACACACACACACATATATATATATTTCGTTGGAAATTGAGAGATCTCGGTAATACGAAAACGAGTTGTGTAAAAGCGGAAAACTTTTCGAGGCGTTTGGACGTCGAATATAACTTACAATAAAGCACATACAACATCCGAGCGCGGTCGAATGGAAGGAAATCTTATTCTTTTCCAAGAGCGCGGAAAATATATTTCCTCTCTCGCGTGTGTCCGTTCTGCGATAAACTTATGAATATGAAGTTCGTTGAACAAATATTTCAAGATAACGTTTAACCTATCTAAAACATTATCTCGTAATCGTACGAAACGGCCAAAGCGATTCAAATCGGTTGCGATTCGAATTTTTATACGTAATCTTGCATCAGCGTATAACATTTAACGTTCGAAAAATCGTTTAAACGAATATTATTTATATACTCACGTAAAATAGTCCGACGTTTACGCACGACGGACGTGGCAACTATCTCAAAAAGTTATTATTACGATATAATAGCTCATTCTGAATTCGTTCAATATAGAGGATCCTGCTCCTTCGTTATAACGATTCATTATCGTATCTAAGAGTACTTCGAGAGATGATTATTTGCTTTGATGGATCCAGAAAGACGAATGTAATATACGAGAATTCTCGAGTACCATCAGGAGCGGGGCGGGGCACGTAGCCTTTAGGTATATCTTACCGTGCTTGGAATTCCGTAGGCTTGCCCCTAATGAAATTACCGCGGCTTTTGTGTGGCGGATACGAGGAAACGCGGAGACGAGGAGACGCGCGTGCCACCCTAAGAACAATTTTGCTTTAGTTTACACCGTCGAGATTAATTCTCTATTTCGCGCCGATTTTCGAGCGAGCCCGCGTTATCATTACCGAATCGCGTTCATCAACGAATTAACCTTCGATTCTCAATTTCACGATCGTTCGTTCTTGCGTGAAATTTAATAAACCTTTATGAAACGACCGAAGAAAAATCTCATTTCATTTTCTAATTATCGCATCTCGTTGATCGGCTAATTCGTTCGCTCTCTTACGTCGTATTCAAATTCGGCCAGAGATTCGGCGAACGGATCTCTCGAAAGTTTATCCACCCTCTCAATGAACATTCAGGCCAGGATTATCCGCGAAAACTAGAAAAGCGATTGCCGAAAGTCAAAGTCAAATTTTGGACTCGTTGCCGTCGTAGGCCCACGCCGAGAATGTTATACCTTCGACGCGACCCTTAGCTACAATTTATCGAATCAAATCCCTGAATCTACCGAAGTATTCGATATTTTTACACGATAAAATGCAAATGTTTTCTTTTTTCTTTAGATTTTTTTTTGTTTTGCTCCATTTAGCGATACCCTTGTTTCGATCAATTATTACTATCGACGAATTAATTCATTTATTTATTACCATTAGCTTGCCATTATTTTTAAACGAAGAAAGAAAATGAGAGGAGAGAGAGAGAGAGAGAGAGAGAGAGAGAGAGAGAGAGAGAGAGTTTCTGATATTTTTTTCAAAACAATGTAACAACTTGGTGGTACGTGGAAAGTATCGAGCGGCGTTTATCCAAAGAAATTTTAGTTTTGCGTTGACGTTCTCTCTGGAGCACACTCGGGCCCCTCCCTTCTTATATTTTCTCTTTGTACGCGCGTCTACCTTATATACTAGAGGCAGGAAGCACAGTAGGTGTAAATCACGAATGATACGGGGTGTTACCCGTTGATGTAGAGGATGTGGTAGAATGTATACGTCCTCAAACTCTCCATGCCGATACGGTTGATGCATGGTACGAGCTCATCTGACATATTTATGTGCTGTTTATATATGTGCGTATATATATATATGTATATATATATGTACATGTAAACCTATGTATATACCCACGTTTACGTATGTATATGTTTGCAATACATATATTTACATATATATTACGTAAGCGGAAGGAATTAATTAAGGTCGAGGTCCGAGCTTTTTAAACAAATTATATTCGTATATCTTTTTCACGGTTCACGTAGCGCATTAGCGTTCGGCGTATAAATATTCGTAAAGATTCGTATTTTCGAGCATTCTCTATTTTACGTATGCGTTATGTTCTTGTCATTTTATCTACCACGCCGTTATAAATCAAGATGTAAATTATAATTTTAGGAAAATTTTGCATTTTCTCTCTCTCTCTCTCTCTCTCTCTCTCTCTCTCTCTTCTCTATCCATCTCTCTATCTCTATCTCTATCTTTATCTCTTTCTATCCCTCTCTCTTTCTCTCTCTCTCTCTCTTTCCATTTCTCTATTTTCTTCTATCTACCAATTCCTATTTCTCTCTCTCTTTTCATGTCCATATCTACATCATGGAGATGAATAAAACCTTGGAGCGGCAAATTAACTTATGATGTCGTACTATAATATTGTAGTACTCGCATAGAAAGAGAGATAGAGAGGGAGAGAGAGAGAGAGAGAGAGAGAGAGAGAGAGAGAGAGAGTAAGAAAGCTATATGTATATTACGAAACGACATATTTGAATTTCTTTCGATTTGCTCGATTTTTACCGTTGTCCCTGCCAAAACCAATTAATTTTCTCTCTTTTTCTCCCTCCCTCCCTCCCTCCCTCCCTCCCTCCCTCTCTCTCTCTCTGTCTCTCTACCTTTTAAGGCCGCGCAAACCTTCGTATCCCTTTCATCAAGCTTTTACTCTCGTTGCGTAAAAAGAGTTTAATGGGTTCCGCGTTCTCCTTCTTATTTTTCCCTTTGAATTTTTATTTCTCTATATGTCTTTCTCTCTCTCTCTCTCTCTCTCTCTCTCTTTTTATTCTTCCGTTTTCGAAAAGACCCGTACCCTCTTCACCCGCGTGTTTTCTCTCTCTCTCTCTCTCTCTCTCTCTCTCTCTCTCTCTCTCTGCTCTTCCTTTTCCAACACCATCGTTATCATCGTCGTCGTTTCGTCCGTCGATTTTATTCATTCTCTCTTTCTCTCTCTCTCTCTCTCTCTCTCTCTCTCTCTCTCTCTCGAGTGTCGCTTGTGTTCTTTAAGATCTACAAACCGGCGACCCTCTTTTCCCACCCCACTCCCCCGACTACACGACGGGAATCCAAGTGCGGTCGTTATTACCAGACGAATAAATAAATTATTCAGTGGCATGAATAGCCGTAGAAAAAAATGACCTTATGGAAGAGAAGAAATAAGGACGGATAGGAACGACAAGGAGGAGGAGGAGGAGGAGGAGGAGGAGGGTGGTTACGGGGTGGGGATGGGGTTGTTCCATGAATTTCGTTACGCCTGACAGGGTGCCAATTGGAACCGTGCCAAGTAGTCAAATGTTTCGCAGCACTTAAACCAGCGAAATGCAACAGATGCATCCCCACTTGTTGTTACGTTGCGTTGCTATAATCTCTACCTGCCTATTCTCAACGACCCCACCCCACCCCCAACCTACCACCGCCTCCTCCTTTTACAATTTTCATCGTAATTTGCCGTTACGATCCCAATACCGGATCTGGGTCTTCGCGTTACCCCGTCCCCGTCCCCGTCCCCGTCCCCGTCCCCGTCCCCGTCCCCGTCCCCGTCCCCGTCCCCGTCCCCGTCCGCTTTTCTTTATTTTCCTCGTTTCACGACTACGCTTACTCGTGCAATACGCGCTAAGGATTCGACCGAGTTAGAAGAGTAGGAATATTAGTTATCGAAAATCGATCGGACGAGCGAATGCGCGCGCGCGTTCTACGTCGGACCGAGGAATAATCTTAATATCGTAAATCTCTCGTCGTTAGATCGAGCACGACTCGTGTTATTTTCATTGAGGGGAAGGGGAGAGGACGAGAGGGAGGAAGATCGAGGGAGGACGGGGAAGGATGGACGTGTGCCATTTTTGTACGATTGTAAAAAAAACCCTGTGATTGCTTTTGGCCATTTCTTTCGTTTTTTCTTTCTTTCATTTCTTTTTTATTTCTCTTTTTTTATTCTTCTCTCTTTTTTTTTTTTTTTTTACTCTCGTCAGAGACCTTCCCCGAGTCGAGAAAAGTTTTTTATTTTCGGAGAGAGGGAGAGAGAGAGAGAGAGTACCGCGTTATCGTTATGCGAGAATGTAAAGATTTTTATTTCGATACGTCGATACTTATCGATGATAGGGGATTTGATCGTGAACGATAAAATTCCCGCTTTACCTTTCTTTTTTTTTTTTTTTTGCTTTTAACTAAGCTCTTAACGTGATTTCAAGGCTAAAGTTACGACTCTCGACAGGTTCGATACGTTTCCGATATATATATATATATATATATTTATGTATATATCAGACATATTTATCGTTCGGATCGTTTCATTAGAAAAAAAGTGAGCTTTTTATTTGCGACAAATACACAGCGTAGGTTTAGAGAAATGCGTCGAGGATGCGAAAATATAATATCTATAGATTTCATTTCGATGGATAAATTATTAATTATTCCTTTTTGCGGGAAGAAAAGTTCATAAGGACACGATCATTCTCACGAGTTCACCTAAACGAATACTACGTGTATGTCAGTTTTTTTTCGAAAAAGTTCCTCCTTAAAGTTTATATACTTTTTACTTCAAAAGTATATATACTGTGTCCGCGTTGGAGACAAAACGCTTATATATATATATATATATAGGAAGGATCGTTTGCGGGGAAAAAGTAATTAGCAGGTAAGAGGTTCCATGTAATAAGAAAGATAATTAGATAAAAGAATGCCTTCTCTCTCTCTCTCTCTCTTTCTCTCTCTCCGAACTGAACTCTCGTCGTCGTCGTCGTTTATACATTTTAATATACATATTATAGATATTTTTTCCTCGAAACGAACGCGAGACGAATAATAATAATAATAACAATAAAAGAAAAAGAAAAAGAAAAAGAAAAAGAAAAAGAAAAAGAAAAAAGAGAAAGAATAAAGAAAATCAAATCGATTTTTAAACGAAGGAAGAAGACTCGCCCTTTTCTTTTTCTTTCGGCTTCTTCGTTGGAAAAACTTTCCATGACTGTCTTTTCGAGGAGGAGGAGGAGGAAGGATAGAAAACGAAAAAGTGAAGAAGGAAAAGGTGATGAGCCGAGGGAGAAGAGAGACAGACAGACGTTCCGTTATTGTTCGAGAAAACTGCTATAAAAATTCTGAAGGAGTAAGAGAGAGAAGGAAGAAGTACCCGATCGAGAAAGTATTTTTAAAGCGGGTTGGGTGGGGGCTGGAAGAGAATGGAGAAACGATACGAACGAATTATAAGGCGTAGTTTCTTTAGTTAAAGAAAGATAGACGATCGAAATGATAACAAGGGGATTATCGTACATAGTTTTTGGCGAGTATGAATACAGGAACGAAGATGATAAAACCTGTGTTTACCTATATCATCTTCGGTTATATTGATCTATTCTCTCTCTCTCTCTCTCTCTCTCTCTCTCTCTCTCTCTCTCTCTCATACTCGATCTTTGTCTCCCTCTATTAACACGCACAGTCCCGCACACGCTTGACATTGGTTCGTAACGAACGTTCAAAAGAACGTTAGTAAACCAAACTTTCTTCTCGCTTATCTCTTCTGTTTCTTTATTTATATTTCTTTCTTTCTATTCACTCTTCTTACGCGACGTATCTCCTCCAGCCGTATCCATGTCTCGTATCTCCCCGTCATTTCGCTTCGGTAAGCCAACGAGTCGAGAGGCTATCGCCTCGTTGAAATAATTCCGTCGTCCGATTTCGAAATTATTACGCATTGGTTATTTATGTAAGTCGATTCTGCGATACAATCTGATATTGGCAGAACGATCGTCAGGTGAAAAATTATTCAACCGAGTCGACGGACGACAACGACGACGACGACGACGACGACGACAGTTTAAGTAAATGTATAAATACGTATCTTGCGAAACAATCGAAAGCGAAATAATTTACTTCTACTTATAGGTATTTGCGTTTGAAACGAATACATAATTGACGACGGTGTATATATATATATTACGTCTTAATATTTTTTGTCTTTTATTTATTTTATTTTTTCAATCAAGGAATACGTTTACGTGTACGTACGTATTTTTTTTTTTTTTTCAGTTCTAAGGAAGACTATAAATCCGTCGTAAGCGTTGTAAATTCTTCACGTTACCGTGAAGCGAGATGGATTATAGCTTGTAGATTTATAATATATGTATACCTGTGCGCGCGCGAGCGTGCGCGTGTGTGTGTACGTGGCAATGTAAAAGTAAAGTATCCAAGGCACGAGATAACAAAACGTAGCACCTCGAGAAAAGTTTAAGTTAGTATCTGGCCGTGAGAAAGATCCCGAAAAGTAAGGACGGTCCGATCGAATTCGTCGTACGACTTTTGGAAAAGTTCACGAAAGGATATCGAGCCTGTTCGATGTCGAATCATACGTTCCACGATATTTCTCTCGTGAGTTTGAACTTTTTTAACGCGAAATCGGCCGAGAGCACGACGGAAGAAAGATCGCGAACGTTTTCCATTTTGTTGTTTCGTACGTATTTTTTTTTTTCTTTCCTTCTTTTTTTTTTTTTTTTTAGAAGTTTCGTAACGTTACAAGACCCCGCGCTCGTGTTAAGCTCTCGGGAAGCTTGCTTCTCGTTTATTATCTTACACCTTTCTTCTTATATTTTCTTTACGAATATATGCATGTTTCTTTATCGCCGTAACATATTCCGTAATGTTTGCTCGGTAACGTTCATTAAATAGTTAATACGAAACGTAACGAGAAGTCTCGATGTAGAAAATACACTGTGGAAGCAAAACTTTACAAACAACGTACGAGTATTTTAGAAACGTTTACGAAAGAAGTTAAGCGAATTAAAGAGAGAGAGAGAGAGAGAGAGAGAGAGAGAGAAGCAAGACGAGAAATAGGTAGATAGGTAGGCAGGTTTGTGTGTGTTTTCTCGATCGAGGAACAAACCCTTCTGGGATACGGATATATATATATATATATATATATATATATATATATATATATATATATACGAGGGGTATTTAGTCTCGGAGCGTGGACACCGTTAACGTTGGAACATTGTATCGAGCTTTCATTGTAAATATTGGTTTTGAGGTTACTCGCGGAGGGTAGGATATAGTTTACGCTCGCTTGTAAAATGCTGATGCACGGTGGTTACGTTCGGTGTTAACGTCGCTCAACAACGACACAACGACTCTTAATCCGATCGGAAAGTCGAATGAAAATCCGAAGGACATTTGCGTGACACATTCGTGGAACGTTTCGTGGTAGGATGATGCGCACGGTAAAAATAGAATGATCAAAGAAAAAGGAAAGAAAGAAAGAGAGAGAGAGAGAGAGAGAAGGGAAAAGAAGAAAGAAGGAGGAGCAAGGGAAGGGAATAATAAAGGTGAAATTTTTTTTTTTCGTTTTTTTTTTTCCGGATTGGGTAGTTTCCTGCGCGATCGTGCAGGGCAATTTGTGTTTGATAACGTTCAAGATTGATCACCGACCTCAAACGTTATTTTATAATAATAATCAATATCCCATAGCGACGAGAGAGACGACGAGCTTCAACCTCTGGATCGATCTCTCGAAGCTTAAAGAGGCAAATCGTTTTAAGACGTTGCCTGGAGGACTAGATTAATTAAACGCTCCGATCCCTCCGTGGAGGAGTAGGGTCCGTCCAACCTCCGAGGAGAGGGGGCTTGTAGCTCTCTCAAACGTGACGTGACTTCGTTGTTACTATTACGACGTTCGCGATTTACGATCGGCGCCACTTAATTTGTTTATACTCTCTCTCTCTCTCTCTGTCTTAATCTATCTATCTCTATCTCAATCGTTCTTGCGTGCATGGAGTGCAATTCGTTTGACTCGGTTGCGCCACTTGGCGTTCGGCCGAGCACGAGGAATTCTTCTCGTAACAAAAAAAAAAAAAAAGAAAAAAAAAAAGGCCGGAAGGAGCGCGCTCGAGAGGAGGACGTTCTTCTTCCTCTCCTTTGCTTAACGCGAAACCTCGGAGTTTGAACGTCGTCGTGCTCGAGATATGACGGTGACTCGAATTGAGATGTAATTACGCTCGAAAGTAGTAGCTACCTCTACCTAATCGCGAGTGGCTCTCTCGTTTCAACGGCGTAACGGTACTTCGCTTCTTATCTCTCATAATTATTCTACCAAGTCGGAATACTTGTTCCGTTTTACTTTTTTTTATTTTTTTTTTATTTTGTCGTGCGTCGCGATTTATTTTTACTTCTTTTTTCTTTTTTTTTTTCGATTCGTCCAAAGACAAAAGAACGAAGTAAAAGGAAAAAGAGAGAGAGAGAGAGAGAGGAAATAATAAAAATAGAAAATATATTAATTAAAATTTCTCGTCCACTCGTCTCGTCGTCGTGCGTTACAACGAAATTTTCATGTCCTAGGCAACGTGTTATCTCTGTATATCGGTAAAATCCATCCACGCTTATAGCCTTTATCGCAACTTGAAATTCCGATCGTGACGTATTTTGACGACGTATGATTTATCGGAGGATTCGTTATTAACGCTCGCTATGATGATATTATTCGTAATAATAATCATTGATTTCGAAGAGTTTGTGGGGGGTTGGGTGGTTGGACGAGAGAAACTACTGGCAGGACGAATGTTTGTGTGTGTGAAAGACAGAGAGAGAGAGAGAGAAAGAGAGAGAGAGAGAGAGATATCGTGTTAAATTCGCATGAAACTAAAAGCAAAGAGCTTAGGTGGTCGCATCGTGTCGGATAGGATTATCACGAGAAGAGAGAGAGTGTTTGTTATCACTGCGCACTGTGGTCAACCAGTAAGAGATAACCTCCCAATCAGTTTGAACAGTTGATCACAGGAAACTTTGCCATTAGCCGTATAGGTATCTCATATATATATATATGTGTGTGTGTGTGTGTGTATAGGATGCATATAACGTAGATACAAGCTATCCACATTCGAACGACGATTATAGGAGTGTTAGGAACGAATTATCATTACCGAGTAGAGTTCGCATATTGAAACGGAACAGCGTATCCTAACGATAATTATTGCGGGAGGAATAAACTGAGCCGATCGGGTTAACGAATATGACACTGCTCTCGAGATTTGAATATCCCTCTTAAAATCGGAGCTTAGCCAAACGGGGGTACCTTCGCTTTGGCGATAACGACGTTTAGCGGTTAGCCGTTAGGAGATATCCACTTTAACGAACACCATACGTTCTGATTGTAATAAAATAATTACATGGAAATAAACCTTTTTTTTTCTTTTTTTTTTATTCGTTTTCTCTTGTCTCTCTTCTCTCTTTTCCTCGTCTTCTCTTTTTCCTTTTTTATTTTTTTATTTTTTAAATACGATCTGCAATCCAAAACGCTCACCAATAATTTCTTCGTATGTATATAATCTATATATATACCGTTTCTACGATTATTAGCAATATATATATCGCGATAACGTCGTACAATATGCGATTGGAAGTCGAAGGAAGGATCGCCGATCGATTGCACGTCTTCGTGATGGCAGTAAACTCTATTCCTTTGGATGCTGTGTTCTCTCTCTCTCTCTCTCTCTCTCTCTCTCTCTCTCTCTACCGATATCCTCAACGTAGTATTCCAATTTGGACGATATCAAACCAATCGGGTAGAGGTAGGAGGGACGACGGCGTATGGCTTTCTTGGCTTGCATGGGAACCACATAAGGTTGCCTTAACTGCGACTAATTAGGGGAAATGCTGATGATGTATTATGTAATGCGGATGACGCGTATGCCTACAATTACCCATTAACTGTGCACGACACGCGCGCGTATATGTATGCTTGCGTATATACCGAGATGATTCGTTTGTATTTAGAACGTTCGAAATCGTCTCTCTCTCTCTCTCCCACCCTCCCTCCCTCCCTCCCTCCCTCTTTCTCTGTCTCTGTCTATGTACGTGACTCTCGCGACTCGTGTTATCTAATTAGATATTGCAGAGCACAGACGCGTAACAAATTGCCCATGGCTTGCTGAATCGGCAACATAAAAGCGGCACCACACAAAGCTATCGTTACCGTTGCTGCTGTACCTACGCAAGGGCTTTTAATGGGCGCTTAATTATTACACGAATGAATGCTTACGGAAGGGGTTGCGTCACCATTATCGTTTCTATGAAACGCAGTGAAAATATCTATAGAGACGCGAACCGAATGGTCTGGAAAAGTTGTCGACTCTTTGCAAACTGTCATTTTTATCGGTAAGGTGAAAGAGAAGAGAAGGGAAGGGAGAAAACGTTGCCCTAAGCTTCGTTCGCGCGTCGTAATTGTATCGCAAATGTTACGAAAGGAAACGATAGAAAGAAAGGAAAAACAAAAAAAAAGAAAAAAAAAAAAAAAGGAAGAAAGAAAGTTATCGTTCGAGAAACACGCGACACGTTATGGATACTACGAAGCGTCGCTTTTTTCCCTAAATTTTTTGTTTCTTTCTTTTTTTTTTTCTTTTCTAACGCGCGCCGTCAAACGCGCACGTTTATTCTCGATGTTTATGTACGACGGCGCGGTAGGGTGTAGGGTGTAGGGGGAGGGGGAGGGGGTTAAAGCGTAATCTCTCAAATCTCTCTTTTTCGAGAAACTTTCGAACGAAGACAAAACGCAATTAAAACGGTTCGATAATAAACGCGGAAGTACGAAAGGAGAGTACGAAAAAGTTACACGCACGTACACATACGTATGCACGTTTGTATCGTATTATCACACCGATCGTGTGTCTCCTCCATCTACGCTCTGTGTGTGTGTGCGTGCGTGTGTGTGTGTGTGTGTGTGTGTGTGTGTGTGTTGTGTTTAATGGACGATGCTTCCTCCTTTCCACTTCGGATCATTTCATCTTCTTTGTTTTACGGATACCCGATTTATCTTCCTTGTAAAAGGGGGAGGGGGGTTGGGTTTGAAAACCCGGATACGGGCCAGGGATCGATTTCTAGCACGTAAAATTTCATTTCTCATTTAATAAATTTTAACTCGCGCGCTTTGAGTTTTCTACATTTTATTAATGACGCCGAGTCCGTATTCTCCATTAAAGTTTTCGAAATTACTAAAGTTCATAGGTACATTATAAGTGTGGTGGAGGGGGAGTGGGTTGAGGTGGGTGGGGATAGGAGGAGGAGGAGGAGGAGGAGGAGGAGGAGGGCTACAAACGATATCGCTTATCTTTTGGATTCTCTTTTATTCTCTCAACTATATGACTTTTTGTATCCCTAAGTACCGGCAGCTTACGTGGAAAAGTAATTTACGGATTTTAGATTTATAGCCTGCGAGAGAAAGAGAGAGAGAGAGAGAGAGAGAGAGAGAGAGAGAGAGAGAGAGAGAGAGAGAGAGAGAGAGAGAGTAGGAGGCTTCTCGTCGTAAACGTTACGTATCTATCTATTTCTTTTCTCTCTCTCTCTCTCTCTCTCTCTCTCTCTCTCTCTCTCTATGTGCATGTCGTGTGTCCGTTCGGCCATCCTCTATATATCTCTATGTACGTGTTTTCCTTTTTCACGTGCGAGCTTTAAATGCAGCCGTTGAATCGGATTCTTTCTAGCTCTTTGCCTTTCGCCAATACGTTTGATAATTTAACGCTACGTGCTAGTAAGACCTTCCTCTTATTTTATTTTATTTTATTTTATTTTATTTTATTTCTCTTCTTTCCTTTTCTTTTCTTTTCTTTTCTTTCCTATCTCCCTTTTTCTATCTTTGAAGTTTTAATCGGATCGAAGAGATCGATATAAAAAAGAAAGAATTGTCGATTCTTTCGGAGAAACAAACAAACAAACAAACAAACAAACAAATCAATAAAAAGACAACAAAGGAAAGAAAAAATATAATAAAGCCTATCTACCTAATAAGCAGAATTATTATAACCTCCGATAATGATTACAACCGATCGATAGATATATATATATGTAATTGCGTAATTGATATCGATAACAGTGAAATGGGATTGTAATTAACGATAAAAGAAATAATTTCGCGATACAAAGAGTCGTAGAGAATGAGAGAGAGAGAGAGAGAGAGAGAGAGAGAGAGAGAGAGAGAGAGAGAGAGAGAGAGAGAGAGAGACATAATTGCAGTATCGTTTGTGACGCGAGGTTGAGCCTTGTTCCTTTTCTCAATTTCGACGTGAAAGCCTATAATTTGATCGGATCTGGCTTAATACGATAAAGTACAATTTACGATGCTTTTATGTATTGATTGTCGTTGTCCATTGAACCAGAGAGACAGGGAAAGAGAAAAAGACACACGCAGTGTGTGTATATGTGTGTGTGTGAGAGAGAGAGAGAGAGAGAGAGAGAGAGAGAGAAGAGAGAGAAAGACAGTAAATTCGTTTATTACAATATCATCTCATTTTATATATTTTTTATCGAGTTTTCAAAAGAATGGTCAATATATATATATATACTTTTGTATTATTTGCGGAGGATATTAGGATAAACGTTCTCGTATACATTGGGTACATCAAATACGAGTATACGAAGTATTTAAAAAGGTTGTCGTCGTAACTGATTTTTTTGTCGACATAAGAGACGTGTGTAGTACACGTATACGCATTGGAAGGGACAAGAAAGATGGATATAACATGAGAACGTACTTGAGCTATACGTGTCTACTACCTTTTTCACAATCATCTAGAGATATTCCTTACGAGAGATCATTCAGCAGCTCAAATATTTTCTCTCTCTCTCTCTCTCTCTCTTTTTTTTTTTACGAATAGACTGCGACTAACAATAACTCGTATAGCTCCGGGCTCAGATATGAGAGGTTTTTTTTTCAGTCCATACTGCGGATCCGGCTATTGAAATCCGTGGAAATAATCATCTAGTAACGTGACTTAAAATCTGACGCAAGTTCGGTGATACTCTCTCTCCATACATATATGTGTCTCTCTCTCTCTCTCTCTCTCTCTCACTCTTTTAATGGCCAACAATTTTTTAGAGTAATAGAGAGACGGAGAACGCGATTCCACGTGATAGTGATATGATATGCGATGAGAGATGAGAGCTAACCACTCCATCACGATC
>OU964968.1:9236151-9256151 GCA_918808275.2 Dolichovespula sylvestris
TGGGTAAGAGACAAATGGACGAGCATTGTACGTGTGTGTGTGTGTGTGTGTGTGTGAGAGAGAGAGAGAGAGAAGAACGAGACATGGTCGAAGAGGTAAGGTAGATCGAATGTAGGCAAATTGATGGCCACCATTGGTCGTGACCACTATTTGTCCTGCTAAAAATCACTGCCAAAAAAGACAAAGGGAGAGGGTAAGAAAGAGAGAGAGAGAGAGAGAGAGAGAGAGAGAGAGAGAGAGACGTGGTATAGAATATTGAGAGAAGGACAAAGGTATGTATAGGGTGAGCGTTCAGTTTTCTACCCAAAAAACCTCCAATCGAAATCGTGTACGCGCGGTAGCGGCAGCATGCAGAAAAGTGGAAACGGCTTTACCGATTCGAAGTGGAGGATCGTAGAGTTTCTCGAGTGTAGTGGTAGGAGCTGTTAGTCGCGGAGTATAGTTGAGAGAGAGAGAGATAGAGAGAGTAGAAGCAAGAGAAGGCAAAGGGGTAGTATATGGTAGTATGTATATATAGGGAGGAGGGGAGGCTGGTGGTGGTGCGCGCGCGGGAAGAAGCGTAGAAGGGGCTGAGGAGAGGGGGTGGGTGGTGGCAGACGGAGGTGGTTGGTGGCGTCGTTGGTGGGGGCTAGGAGAAGGACCAGTAGGCTTGGTGGGATCGAAGTGTGGAGTAGGGGTAGGCGGTATGGCTCTGGGGGTTGGTAGCAGCTGAGAGCAGTGCGAGTAGGTCACACCGTCGACCACAGTGGCAGTCTGCGTTTGGCAAACGGCTCGACTGCCCATCGATAACAGTCAGCAACTATCTCTCTCACACTTTTTCTCTTTCTCTCTCTCTCTCTCTCTCTCTCTCTCTCTCTCTCTCTCTATCTTTCCTTTTTCTTCTTTCCATCTTTTCTCTCTCTTTCTCTCTCTTTGGAAATACTTTCGAAGATTTCTCTTTCCCCTCTCTCTCTATCTATTTCTCTCTCTCTCTCTCTCTCTTTCTCTCTTAAATTCCTTTCGTTCCATCTTTTTTGATGTTTCCCTCCTCCTCCTCCTCATCCTCCCCCCCCCCGCCACCCCTTACACTCGTAGAATTTTGTCTACTCTCTAACTCCTCTCCTTGTCCTTAACTCTCAACGATTTTTATCCTTTTCTTTCGTCGTTCACCAGACGCAAGGCCCTTCTTCACGTTTTTGGAACGTACTTCCGAGTTAAGCAAGTTTTACTCAACCCCCTTTCCTTCCTATCTTCCCCACGGTAGAGAATCAAGGACGCTTTTGTCCAATTCTCTTTTACCTCTCTCGTTCTCTCTCTCTCTCTCTCTCTCTCTCTCTCTCTCTCTCTCTCTCTCTCTCTGCCAACTTCCGACTGCTTTCTCTCGTCGGAATTTCTCGACCACAAACGTTTCTTCGCGAAGGTCCGAAAGAATGAGAGTCGAGAAAGAGAGAGAGAGAAAGAGAGAAAGAGAGAGAGAGAGATAGATAGATAGATAGATAGAGAAAGAGAGAAAGAGAGAGAGAGAGAGAGAGAGAGTTGGTCCCCGGCGCCTGTAGTGTGCCGATCGTCGTCTTTGGAAAAAAAAAAAAAAAGATAAAATAGAGGAACAGAGATAGATCTCTATATCTCTTATCTCCCTCTCCTCGTGAGATTGGGTAAAGGAGAAGGAGAGAGAGAGAGAGAGAGAGAGAGAAAGAGGAGGGAGGACGCGCGAGATAGATGGATAGACAGATAGATAGATAGATAGATAGAGAGAAATAGAGAGAGAGAGAGAGAGAGAGAGAGAGAGAGGGAGAGAGAGAGAGAGATACGGCGAGGGAAATTTCACGACGCGATATATTCCAGTGAGCTCTTCGGGAACGGCCGGTCGATCGACGAATTCCCGCGCAGGGATGGCAAGGAACAAAAAGATCGAGTTTTTCGCGGGCAGACTCGTTTGAAAAGGAAAGAAAAAAAAAGGAAAAGAAACTCGTTTGAAAGGGCCACCGCGTGGGCCCTCCTACGATTTGCTACGAGTCGTCGTTGTCGTCGCCGTCGCGTTACCGCACACTTACTATTACTCGTCTCTTCTCTCTTCTGGGACGTCTAGAGAGAGAGAGAGAGAGAGGAGGACGTGCCACGTACTATTAGTTTTCTTCCACTTCTACTTCTACTTCTTCTACTTCTTCCTCCTCTTCTTCTTCTTCTTCTTCTTCTGTTTCTACTACTTCTACTTCCTCGACTGTGGGACACTCGTACCGAAGGGGAAAAAAGACGACGAACGAACGAACGAGAGAGAGAGAGAGAGAGAGAGAGAAAGAGAATAAGAAAGAGAGTAAGAAATAAAGAAAGAAAAAATAAAAAAAGAGAAAACAAAGCAATAGTGAAAGTGGTGTACGTTCGCGAGCGAGATCCCTCTCTCTCTCCTCGCGCGTTTCGAGTTTACTCATGCCACTTGGAGTTTTGCTGCGAGACACGTGTGCATCTTCGTAACTTCTTCCTCTACTACCACTGCTATTACTACTACTACTACTACTACTACTACTACTTTACTTCTCTTCGGTGCACTTTCTTACGTCTACGAACATTGACAGAAGAAGAAACACAAACCTTCTCCACTCAATGTCGACGGAACGAATAGAACGATAAGAACAATAGTCGTTGTTTGTTTGTTGTTATTGTTATCATCGTTATCGTTGATCCTTGTTTGATAAGAAAGGCAAACATAATAACCCCATCATCAACTTGTGCGTTATTTGCGTGTGTGTGTTTTGGCAATTCTCGTACTTAACGAGTAGGGGTCATACATATATATATATATATATATATCCACGTATTATGTAAGATCCACACGATATAAAGATATATAAGAGAAAGGGAAGAAGAACGTGTACGTAGTGGATCGTGCGATAACAGAAAAGCACAAGTATATGATACTTTCGTACCTTAATCGAGTAAATCGTTAGACACGGACAAGAGAAAGGAAAAAGGGGGAATATAAATACGACGGAAGGAAGGAAGAAGGTCAATCCCGACGATCGAAGGAAATCCCAAGAAGCTGATATCACGAGTTTGATATATCGCTCTTTCTTTCTTCTTTTTTTTTTTTACAAACGGACACACACGCCTCTTTTCTCTATTACTCTTTCTCTCTCTCTCATCAAGCTCTTTGGCCGCTCCTTTTACCATTTCTCTAGCTCACTCGGATGGATATCGAATGATAAGACCATCGACTACTGGCGTCGATATACGCTAGGAAGAGACCCTTTCGGCTGGAATAAACGTTTTCGAGAGAATCCAAGGTAGTCGTAAAAATAAAGGAAGAGAGAGAGATATATATATATATATGTACAGACACACACACACACACACACACACACATATATATATATTTATATACCCATCTATAAAGAGAGAAGGAATATCAAAGAGAAAAAGTAGTCATCTTTTGGAAATGAAATAAAAAGCAAGGTACGAAACATCGTAACACCGGATCTTCCTCTTTCTCCTCGTCGACAATTTTCTCTTTTCTTTTCTTTTCTTTTCTTTTCTTTTTTTTTTTCGAAAGATCCTCCGTATTCATCTTTCGTACGTGATATTATACGGGATAATTCGTGTTGCAAATGAGAATTATGGGAGAAAGAGAGGTAAAGTTAACGTATATATATTGTCGGTTCGACGCTTATTACTGAGAGGAGTAAACGAATCATGAGAGGTGAAACGTACACATCGAGAACATCGAGGACATCGAGGAAACGAGCTCTCGCGGAGGAGGAAGAGCCAAGTGTCGTAAAATATACGGCAGTCGAAAGATAAAAAAGTCATCGAAGATTACGCGTTGTGAAGGAGGGTAGTAGAGCCAGAGAGAGAGAGAGAGAGAGAGAGAGAGAGAGTGCTATATATAAAATAGTTACTCTTACGTGCCCGCGAGGATAAGTTGGTCGGTCGGTCCCTTGAACAAGAGAAACTTTTTTTATCGGACACTTCGTCACACTCACTTCTTACTGCAACGGTAGCAGAGGCAGCAGCAGCAGCAGCAACAACAGCAACAACAGGAACAACAACAGAAGGACGAAGATGGAGATCGCTGCGTCGGCTATGTTGGATGGTTTGAAGAACAATCGGATCAGCAAGTTGGCCCTGTCTCGATTCTTGTCGCAGAGTCTGTGAGTAGAATAACGACAAACCGAACAATAGTAAAAAATCGAAAAAATGAAAGAGAAAAGGGGGACAAAAATGAGAACGAAAAGAGAGAGAAAAGAGAGAGAGAGAGGAGAACAAAAATTGCTTTTAACCAACCAAACCCTGGCCCTGCCCCTGCCCCTCGTCCCCGTTCCTCGACGGTACGTTACCATCGCCACCACCGCCATCACCCGCAAACAAAACAAAAGTCGTTTTCGAAGAAAGAAAAGATAAAGGGGAAAGAAAAAGAGAAACGAACAGGAGCTTGAGAGTAGCGTTTGGAGATCGCCGAGCTCGAAAATAATTCGCTTTGACGAGGGAGTAATGAGAGAGCCTCGTCGTCGTTCTCTGTGCATCGAGCCGCGTACGGTCCTTGATTAATCGTTCTCCGTTCTCTTTCCAACTCTATTCTTAACCCCTATTTTCTATCGTTTTCTTTCCCCCGTTTTTCTTTCCCCTTTCTTCTCCCCCCCCTCTCTCTCTCTCTCTCTCTCTCTCTCGCTTATCATTCTTTATCGTTTCCCTCGTTTTCTTCAATCTTTCTCTTTTCCGTACAACCTCGATTAACTCGATATTCGCTTAGAATCTTTCTCCTGCACGCGTAAAGAAGAATTCTAATCGCATGCTCCCTCCCTCCCTCCCTCTCTCTCTCTCTCTCTCTCTCTCTCTCTCTCTCTCACGCACCCTTTTATTAGAAAAATTTGTCGACTCAAAATTGACCCTTTTAACGAGCGCGCCGTGTCGTACTGCTCGCGCATCCATCATATCCGTGCGCAGGTACGGCACGCGTTGTGCGACGTTTTTTCTTTCCCCTTTCATTTCCTTTTTTTTTTCTTTTTTTTTTTTCGTCCTCTCTTTTCCTTTCTTTATATCTCTGTTCCCTTTCTAAAACCCCGCTCTCCGGGTAACGTAGAGCCATTAACTGTATGTCGTATCTTATGAAAACACATGGTCCCATTATTTTGTTTGAAACAACGGAAAAAAAGTACGAAAGGCAGGAGATATCATTCGGTCGGCGATCATCAATCGTGAATGTGTGCGCGATCGATCGATCGCCGAGTTAAAATACGCGTTACGTAATGGCACTTAGGCCGCGGAACGCGAATGATACCGTCTGCCTTGCGAAAATAGGACAGAGTTGCGGGTGAGAAGGGAGAGAAAGTTGAAAGAAAAAGGACAAAAGATGAAAGAAGAAGAAGAAGAAGAAGAAGAAGAAGAAGAAAAAAAGAGAAAGACAAAAATAATAGCTCTCGAATTCCCACGTCCGTTCGTTCGTCCGTCCGTTCGTTCGTTTTGTATCCACCTTCTTCTTCTTCTTCTTTTTTTATTCTTTTTTTTTTTTTTTTTTTTATCTCCGTTCACCGAGAGCGGAGATCGAACGGAGATGTCGTGCTCCCCTCCGGGGTGGTTATTCGATGAGGGGAGGGAGGGGGTGGGGTGGGGGGCTATTCTCTCCTTAAAAAAAAAAAAAACGATCTTCCGTCTTAAAGATTTTCAAGGTACGCTCATCGTTCTCCCAACCGATAGAAAAATCAATTTAACCTTGACAATTAAAGGTGCCGTCATAATATTGGACGTTCAAAGACGCGTCACGATTTTTATTAGCTCCCCTCGTCAGATCGTCAAGCTATAAAACGAGGCGGTGGCGTTGGCGGTGTTACGGTGGTGAACGAGGAGAGATTATCTTCAATTTGATTAATTTTGATTTCAGGGAAATCGACGATGATTCCATTCTCGTTCGTATTTTCATCTTTCCTTTTTTATTTATTTTTAACAAATTCAATATCGACGTTCAACTGTACCAACACGGCAACAATTACGCGCGGCGTAATATCTCTCCGTAATATTTTTATTTTACGGCCGAAGGAAAAAGAAATCATGAGGTAAATCAATCGGTAATATATCATTTTTTATATGGGTTTCGCTTACACGTAACTGCGACGATAATGGCATAGGAGAAAGGTTAACGAGTGATTCGTTCTTCTAAAGCTTGGAAACGACGTAATAATATATATATATATATATATATATATATATATATATATGTGTGTGTGTATATATTAGATTCTCGTAGTAAGCGATAAAAATCGAGAAATTAACGATTTTATAACTGGTCGAGAGCCATTTCCATGATGATCAAATTTGACGAAGGTTGAAGGAAACGATCTCGAAATATCCTGAAAAACTTTCGTTCGATTAAATTAAAGTCACAGGATGGAAGGAAGAAAGGAGGGAACGTGCAATATGTTATTAGACATTTTACTGGCTCTACGTCCTCGCACGTTCGTAGCATTTAATTTAACGTCATACCGTGTAGAGCGAGTTTGACCGGTTTAACGATGGATATGTAATCGCACTCGCATCCACGGTTTATGTAATCGATTGTTACGAATATTAATCAAAAGATTTTCGTTCCCGGATTTGTGGACGGATTAATTCGATTACGTCGGATTAGTCGCGACGAACGATCACCGATGATGCGTTGTTCGATAAATTCACTGATTTCCGGCTTGTAGGTCAACAAAATCCTTAGAACGTCGTGGCATTCACTAGAGATAGAGAGAGAGAGAAGAGGATCTATTGGGAATTTCGAAATAACTTGGACACTCTCGATACCTATCATTAATTGCATTTTCCACGATGTCCGATCTCGAGTAGGCTCGGCAAACTACAAATCTCAATCTTCTACGTAGAATTGAATCGTACGATAAGACGATATATATATATATATGTATATGTATATGTATATGTATATGTATATGTATATGTATGTATTGTATACATACGTATAGACAGTTTCCATTCTCCTATCCTTGGAAGATTTTATACAATACCTTCCTTTGAATTTGAGAATATATCTGATATATTTCGTCGCATTTGTGAATCTTCAAAAAAAAAAAAAAAAAAAAGAAATGTGCATACGGGGATAGTTAAAAAAAATGTCCAAAATAGTGTCCTTTGAATTCGAGAATATATATACACATATATATCTGCTATCTACCTCGTCGCATTTGAGAATATACACAAAGAAAAAGTGTGTATATAATTCCAAATGGCTTTGTCCCTCCTACGTTATGAAATGACGTAACTATCGTTGTACATATTATGTTATGTTGATGTTTTTCAATGTTAACATAGTTATTTAAGTATTCCGTATCTCTTATCTTCTATATATTTATATATATATATATATATATATATATATATATAATATATATATATACTTGTATACTATGTATTATGTATCTCGATCTGGTGCAAATTGCAGTTGCATTATAAATTTCTTTTATAGGGTAAAACGTCAGGTCGCTTTATTGAATCGCCGGTTTATAATGCTCAATTACAAACTTTTTCGCGATAGGAATTTCTCTCGGTGAGAAAAGTTAGAGGAAAGCCGACGACAAAGGGTTAAACTTTTCAACTCCGATCCTTCGCAAGCCTGCCGGCGCGTCGTCTCACGTCGAATATGCTCGCGTTGCAATTTAAAAACGTCACCGTGGAAACGATTTACTGCGGATACTTTTTTCTCGTTTTTCTTCTTTTTTTTTTTTTTTTCTTTTCTAATTCTAATTTCTATAATATATTGTATGTATTTATGTATATTTATATATATATACATACACAAACACGCGTAGATCGTGATTGATCATTGATACACAATCCTATACGTGTACGGGTCCGTCGTGGGACGATAATGTTCGTAAAATTTCGGACAACTGCGCGCGATCGTTTAATTTATTGTATATAATATATTCATAGAGAGGGTCGGGTAAATTCTAATGACATTTTACAAACTGCATCAACCTGTCCTGGGAAAATGTTGCGGAAAATATTACGAAGCCATTACGCCCGTTTTACAAGCGGCATCATTTATAATATAAACATCAAATGCACGCCGAAGCGTAACAATTTTCTAAAGTATCTAATGTATGTATGCATGCACGTACCTACGTACATACGTACGTATGTATGCATGTATGTATATGCATTTAAAAACACACTCGCGTAGATTCATAGACGAAACGTTTGTTTGAGAACGTCGTGAAACAGACATCAAAGGGAATTCCTGAAAAAAAATATATATATATATATATATATATATATATATATATATATAAAACTCGTGTTGATAACTTTTGGGCAAATATACGCGAGACGCGTCAAGGAGATCGGTGAAAACGTCTCGAGTCCTCTCTCTCTCTCTTCCTTTTGCTTCTTCCTTTTACCTCTTCCTCAACCTCTCCCTCTCCCTCTTTTCCTCTCCTCTTTCTCCTCTACCCATCCATTCCACAACTCCGTCAATCGATTCCTCCTCGTGCATTTTCACGCTCGCGCGAACTCCCTCGTCGACCCACTCTGTCCTATTCTCGCCGTTTCAATCTCCTTCACCTCACCCTCACCCCCTCACCCATCCACCCACCTACCCACCCCTGGCCAAGCGTTAGAAAAATTTCACGGCCATTTAAATATCCCGGAAAGTTGCATTTGCATTCCCTCGAACGTATCCCTTCGCAACGTACGAACGAATGAACGAACGAACTTGCGAGTCGCGCTAATGCTCCTCTTGCTCGTATTCGTTTTCATGTCGAGCATAGCTTTGCATTTCTTATTTTCAACATTCTCTTTTAATATCTCTCGTCTACCCTTTTCTTGGTTTTTTATTCGCGCGCTCGGGCGCGATCTTATCTACGAAAAGAAACGCGATCCGTTTACGAGATAAGAGAGAAAAACAGAGAGAGAGAGAGAGAGAGAATGAGATTCCTCGTCCAAACGATAGAATGAATTTATGAATGAAATTAATGTCACACCGACGAAAAGATTTCGTTTGTGTCAATCCTTTATATTTATATATAAAAATAAAAGAAATTTATATATATATATATATATATATATATATATATATATATATATATATATATGTATACACGTATATAGATTAGTTTGTCGAGATAATTCGAGGTCAGTAAAATTCGCGTTCCCACGACGATATTTATTGCGCTTCGCGTTAATGTCAATTTAAGTACAACTATACCGGGTGAGTTTATAACGATCGCAGATTTATTTATTATCGTTCTCGGTGTTCGATCTCGTGCTTCTCTCGTTAACTCTCTACCTTTCATTAATATCCTTCCGCAGTACCGTTCCTCGTTATTTCGTCGTGAAAATGGAGAAACACGGATTTAACGTATAAGAGCGCGCGGTCCTCGGCATATTATAATAACAAATTTCTGAATTATCTGAACGAAAGCGTGCGAGACTATACGTGTGCGCAACTACATCACGCCGTTTTAAACTGCACGATGTACACAAATCGTCAGGCAATTTTCAGAGAAGCAAAACGCCACTGCGATCAATGTGTGAGCTTATGTATGCAACTCCACTCCATCCTCTTTACCCTCCTCTCTCTCTCTCTCTCTCTCTCTCTCTCTCTCTCGGTTCGGGACGCGTCGCGTCCTAGTTCACTGTTATGTACGTACACACCGATTGCCTTTAAATCCTCGAAGCTTAGGCAGACCGAAGAGACTTACTCGCTTTGCTCGTAACTTTCCCGTTTAAACGAGAGACACCCGGTATATTATATGGCAAGCATGGATGACTATCGGCCACGCGCTACGCGACCGATGATCTTTTCATTTTTCTTTCTTTTTTTGCTTTCTTTTCTCTTTCTATCGTGGAGAAGAGAAAGAAAAAATGATGCTCCCGTCGAAAAGTTTTATCCGGAGAAGACAAAATTGGAAAGAACGAAAGAAGAAAAATGAAAAAGGAAAGGAAAAGGGAGAGGGAAAAGGATTGAGTGAGAGTACGTTAAATGTCTTTCGATTTAATCGGTCGCCTCGTTCTACTACTAATTGCAAAGTTAACGAATATTAAATTAACTCTCTAAGAAATAGTTATTATTGTTTCTCATTTAATGCAGACCGTCTTAGTCCTTTTGTCTTCGTTATTCAATCAGGTTATAAAATTACGGTTATCTCTTTCTTCCTCCTCCTCCTTATCCTCCTCTTCTCTTCTTCTTCCTCCTCCTTCTCTTCTTCTTCTTCTTCTTCTTCTCTGTTGATGAAATATTATGCAAAATAATTGAAAAATCCTTATTCGTAGAATCTCTCGTTTAAGGAGAAAGGTTTTCATTTTATCTACGAATTTCTTTACATATTTCTTCGAATCCGTCGGAGGACGAGTTCAACGAACATTTAAATAAGCCGTTCGAGTGGCAAAGTCTCGATCGTCACGATCCTCTCTCTCCCTCTCTCTCTCTCTCTCTCATTCTCATTCTCTCTACCATCGTCGTTTTCAATGGGAAGATGAATAGGCTTTGATCCCTCCTTGCTTTGCCGTTGATTCGCGAACGTCATTTGTAAAATGGTCGAACTCCTCTTCGTTAATTGATATGGTAACAAAAGAGGCCTCGTAGATATTATTTCATACTTCTCGTCAAGAGGCCGAAGATGAAAATAAGAAAAAGGCAATGGGGAGGAGGGAGCGAGAGAGAGAGAGAGAGAGAGAGAGAGAGAGAGAGAGAGAAAAGAGAAAAGAAAAGAATTCTCTTACATTCATTAAAAACGATCTTATCTTTAATCACCATCCACTCTCGATAGTCGTCGTACGTTCGTCGAGTTGTCGATAAAAAATAAAGTAAAAAAAGAAAAAAGAGAGGAAATAGACAGACGATATAGATTTCATTATAACTACTTTCGTATTCGATCGTAGAAAGTTCGTTGAACTTTTCTTTCTTTCTTCTTCTTTTTTTTTTTTTGTATGTGAATTAATAAAAAATAAAAAAGAAATATATATATATATATATATATACAACTGATCGAAAATAATGCGATAAAGACAGGCAACTTGGGGATATATATCGGGGGAGGGGGAAAAAAAAAAGAGGAAAGTTATATCATTTGATAAAATTAATAACGAACGCGCTCGAGCTATATCGTCTCATTCATAAATTCCGGAGACATTTGAGAAAGAGATACGCTTTATACGGATTTTCATTTCGCATTTTCTACATATTTTTTACATGTTGATTGAGATAGGTAGTATCGTCTAATGAACGCACACGGATATCTGGTTCAATATTTAAAGAAAACAAGTCCCGTGATGACGGTCGTTGCAATTTTTACGTCGCGTAACTGTCGGAATAATTTTGTAACGCGGAAACATTGAAACGTTCTATGTTCAAAAACTTTGTGCGATGTTACAACACGTCAAGACAATAATTCGTCTTTCTTTCTTTCCTTCTTTCGACCGATTATTCTCTTCTTCTCGAATTTGTCCGTTCGTTCGTTCGTTCGTTCGTTCGTTGCCGAAGGAAATTCGATTACAAACGATGTTATTTTACCTTCTACGTCAAGATCAATTCGAAACATTTTCAAAACTTCATTCGGTCATAAAAGTTAATTTCTATTGTTTATGGGGTTTTTTTTTTTTTTTTTTTTTTTTTTTTTAAATGGCCAAAAATCGTCCTAACAGGGATATGTACATACGTCCTCGAAAGAATATTTCTTCATATTAGCACGTAATATTTCGTTTTGTTTTTATCCTCTCGCGCAAGAACGGAGAGATATTAATAATAATAATAATAATAACAATAATAATAATAATAATAATAATATGAACGAACGATTTCATTTCTTTTCCTTTTTTTTTCTTTTTTTAATATTTCTTGTGCTACCTACTAGTTTTAATAATCCAAATTTATCTCTATCGCACATATACAACGCACGTTGCGCGCGTCTCTCTCTCTCTCTCTCTCTCTCTCTTTTTCTCCCCTTCTTTCTCATGTCATGTTCTTCGAATATGCGAAGAAATTACATTAGCATAATGTAAAGAAACGTTGCCGAGGACACCGGAACCGAATAGGAGTCGCGTTCTGATGCGGATCCCGCATAGCGATCCTATTTTCTTCTTATCGCTAACGCGCAGATTAACGTACGTAATCCTCGACTTTTTAAGAGGAAACGTATTTTTAAGTACCATTTACGTCTAATCCGTATGTCCCCACCTTCCGCCCCTCCCCCACCCCCCACCCCCGCCCGCCTCCCGAATGAATTTCAACGTTATTATAGCGCCTATATGTGTACGACCGATTATTAACGACGAAAGAGAGAAAATTATTCTCGAATAGCGCGCGATTACGAAAGTTACATTTTAAAGAATCTTTACGTTCGCGTTATGTCAAAAACGTGTCACCGCGATATTAAAGGCAAATAAAAGGACGACGTCGTACGTATATACATATATATATATATATATATATATATATATACATTAGTTTCGCGTTAGAAGTTCTATCGATCGAACGCGCGCCAACACGAAGGAAAAATTATTATTAGAAGTATACGGCGAAAGTGTATAGAAGAAGGGAAGGTGAATCGAGATAAGAGATCTATTTTATCGGCGATAGTAGAAAAAGGGAAGGCAGGTCGTGTTATTACGCAAGGTCCGACCAATAATCCTGACCTATCGTGATTATCGATTAATTTTTTTTTTTCTTTTTTCTTTGCTACGTTTTTGTTTTCGAACGATTATCGCTCGGCCGATCTTTCTTCCCGTTTTCCTTTCTTTTTTTCTTTTTCTTTTCGTTTCTTTTCTTTTCTTTTCTTTTCTTTCGCGTTGTCTCATTTCCTTCCTTTCCCCATTTCTTTTCTCATTTCTTTTTTCTTCGTTCTTTTTTTTCTTCTCTCTCTCTCTCTCTCTCTCTCTCTCTCTCTCTCTCTCTCTCTTTTCTTTCTTCTTTCTTTTCCCTTTTTTTTTTTTTTTATAGGCTCGAGAGTCGACTAACCTACCTACCTACCTACCTACTACCCCCCGTACAAACAGCACGAAAAATTTTCTGATCTTTTTACGGTTGTTTAGACTCAAACGCGCGTGGCAACGGCCGAAGCGTGAAGCTTTAACGTCGTAAAAGAGGGGAAAAAGAGTGTTAGAAATAAATCCTTTTTGCCCCTTTGGAGAATGAGTGACAAACCGCCGGTGCTCTCTTTCATAAAGTGTTCTCTCCAAGATTAACTTTGAGTTACAAAGTCGATGACTATAGAGAGAGAGAGAGAGAGAGAGAGAGAGAGAGAGAGAGAGAGAGAGAGAGAGAGAAAGGCGGCTATGAAATCGATTGATTCTAATCGTGCGTATTAAGGATCTTCCTACGTGTCCACGTAGGTGCTTTTCGTTCTTACTCCTTTCCATTTTCTCGAAAAAAAAAGAAATAAAATGAAGTAGAAAATACAAAAACGAAAGGAAATGGGAAAAAAAAAAGGAGAAAAGACAAAGAAACATGAGAGATTTCACGATCGAGAGAGAGAGAGAGAGAGAGAGAGAGATTACCATTTTGCGTACGCGTAAGATCAGAAAATGAATCTAGATTTTAATCGGCTTTGTTATGCTTTAGTCAACGTTATCACCGCGTTCGTGTTTACAATGCTATTATAAGCAATTCTAATTAAATAGAAAGCATCGCGGGAGCTTTCGTTGTTCCTCCCGTTACGTCACATTTCTCTGCTCTCTGGCTTAATAATGCAATTTCAATTAGCGCTCATAGGCACTATCGACTATTGCACGCGCTCTTTTCTTTTTTTTTTTTTTTTTTTTTTTTTTTTTTCTCGCCGGTCGTTCGTCACTCTTGGCGTGGAAAATCGCCACGGATTGTTTCTTTTCTTTCTTTCTTTTTTAATTTTTTTTTGCGTGCTTTTTCTCTTCTTTTTTTTTTTTTTGGTTCATACGAGCAGAAAGCATCCCATCTCCGTGCGTTCCAATTTTTGTTTATCGCGTGTCGCGTGACACGAGCCCATTGATAACGTTTCCGTTCGGATTCGTTTTTTATTTTTTTTTTAATTTTTCCTTTTTTGGAAAAAGTACTTTTCGACTAATTGACGTCGAACATGTGAGAAAGAGAGAGAGAGAGAGAGAGAGAACCGTTCGAAAACTCGTCGATTCGCGATAATAAAATAAAAGTGTCTCGTCTTGGTAGAAATTTGATTTCGCAAATATAATCTCGGATTAATTCTTTCGACGAAATCCCCGATTGTTAATAATCCTTCGGTGGGTTCGTTTATAAACGAAATTGCGTTTGGTAAACGAGATGGGAAACCGTACGAACGACCGTCGGTAAAATAGGAAGACTCGGATAAAGGTGAAATAGTCGGTAAATCCTTGAGGAACGGGGAGTTCCCGCCATCCTGCGGGAAGTCGGAATCCCATAACATCCTCGATCCTTTTTGTTAATTGCAAACGAAAACAATATTTTCATAATTTCGTACGATTGATGAAGTTTACGTAATTGGTAACATCGAACAAATACAACATTTTCGTTACAATTTAATTTCATTTTGTTTCTCAATCGATCGTCGGCAAATCTTTTTTTTTCTTTTTTTTTTTTTTTCTTTCTTTCTTTCTTTCTTTTATGTATACGATTCGAAGGAAGAAACGTCAAAAAATGAAGTAAACGGAAGGGGATATTAGAGGTCGGATCAGGACGAACGTGCGCCAAACGGTACGATTCTTTCCTCGTCGTTATTATTGTTTGCTCGTCAAATAATCCTTTACAAAACCTACGAATATTATATTTAATCGTCTTCGCGCGTGTTGGTGGTTTCTTTATTGAAATCGTAAAGGTTGGATGTTTACGAGCTATGAAATGAGCCGACGCAATTGCTCGCGATGATGCACTTTCCGTTTAGAACTCGGACATCAACTTTACCCTCCCGCGTACAAATTTGCGTTGGCATGGAAAGTGGTAGTTGAGGGGCGTGAGGGTGGAGGGGTACGAAAAGAATGAAAGTTTTACGGCAAATAGAGAACGAAACGCTCGACTTCGGACCTTCAAACTCTGACCTAAATATCTCGTAAAACCTGGAGGGGGTGGTGCCGGGAGAGGAAAGAAAACGGAATAAAAAAAAAGAAAAAAGAAAAGAAAAAGAAAAAGGTAAAAAAATTCGAAACTCCGCGGCATTTTCGAAATTAAAAACTAAAAGTGGAAACTTCTTATGCCACGTCCACCCGCGTTTTCTCCACACTTTTCCTTTTTCTCTTTTTTTTTTATTTTTTTTTTTTTTTATTTTCTTTCTCTCTCCTTTTTTTTTTTTTGCACGCTTCAACCGTGAGCAAGGCTCCGACAACATAACAGGCATGTATCTCTCTCTCTCTCTCTCTCTCTCTCTCTCTCTCTCTCTCTCTCTCTCTCTCTCTCTCTCTGTATTCATGAACGCATCGATTGGTCCGATGAATAACAGTCGACCTTGAGACATCGAGATGTAGACGAGTCGTAGGCGTTTCGTGAAACTTTTCTTTCCTTTCCTCTTCTCCTTCTTCTTCTTCTTCTTTTTTTTTCTTTCGATTTCCGAGTGAATTTCCGCGATTCGATTAATACCGAAGAAGAAGTATGAGACATTATTTTTCTCAGAAAAAATAAAGACATTATTATTTAATCAATTCGATCTACTCGCGTGATATTTTTCTTTTTCCCTTTCCTTTTTATTTTTATATATATATATATATATATATTTTTTTTTTTTGTTTCCTTCAATCAGTGGGAATCGATCTTATCGGAGCGAATGACGTGTGTTATTGTTGCTTCTCTCTCTCTCTCTCTCTCTCTCTCTCTCTCTTTGTTCGGAAATATTAATTCTTTTTTCTTTTCATTTTTTTTCTTTCACTTACGATAATATAACAGAAATCGTTAAAAGGGACGATTAGTTATCAAAATCAAAGGGCGAACGTTTTTTCTTTTTTTCTTTTTTTTTTTTTGAGGCGATATTGTTTGCAAAAGTGCATAACCAAACGCCTAGAGATAAAAACATAAGAGGAGGGCTACGTAGAGATAGATACATTGGTTCGTGACGATATAATCTTCCAGGATATTGTGGCCTATACCACCGGTGCCGATGACAGATGATATACGAGGTTGTGGTCGGCATGTTGCCACCGATAACGCGTTATCGTTCTCGTCCTCCGATTTCGCGCCCCCCTCCCCTCCAATGCGCGTGTGCCTTTTGAAAGAATTTATTTGCGTTGCTCACGGCCGTTAAAAAAACCTACGCTTGTTTTTCTTTTCTTTTCTCTCTCTCTTTTTTTTTTTTTTTTGTTTATCGGGACCATGACCGGGATAATCCCCTACCTTTATTATTATTATCGTTCTGAGCCTTTGAATGCATTTGCATAATTTATATTAAAAAAAAAAAAAAAAAAAAAAAAATAATAACAGAGACAGGGGGGAGGGAGGGGGGAGAGAAAAAAACATTTAAACGGTACACCCCTTCGTCGTCCTATATGTGTATATATATATATATATATATATATATATCATCCGACAAGATAAATACATTCATTGACGGCGATAATGATGGGTAAACAATTATAAAAGTTATTTTAATAATAATACTAACAATAAGTATAATAAGCTTTTACCCACTTTTAGACGAGTCAAGCCTTACTACTCGGGCTGGCAGTTCTCTCTTCGACGTCATTCACGAGAAACGAGCGGACTAATTAATATACCTGTATCGTATTTAACAATACATGGCCCAATTTCGTCCCCCTTTTTACCGTCTCTCTCTCTCTCTCTCTCTCTCTCTTTTTTCCTTTCCATCCTTTCTTTCTCTGTCTGTCTTTCAATCCTTCCTCCTATCTCTCTCCCCATCTTTTCCCTTTTCGTCGTTCGAGCCTTTGCAGTCAAGGTACAAGTAATTGAAACGATGCTGTATCCCCGGCGACGTCCTACTTATAAGTACGCTCTCTCTCTCTCTCTCTCTCTCTCTCTCTCTCTCTCTCTCTCTCTCTCTCTCTCTCTCTCTCTCTCTCTCTCTCTCTCTCCCTAGCCCGAGGGCCTTTTTTCGTATTAAAAATAAAAATGAGAACGATCCTCACAACGAAATTCTCATATCTCTCGATCTATCCTCCCTCGTCATTCTTCTACTATTTTTCCTTTTGTTTTTTTTTCCTTCGTCTAATTCCATTTCTTATTTTATTTCTTCTTCTTCTTCTTCTTCGAACGCGTTAAATGCCGCGTATCATTGGCGTCAGATAAAACGTACAAGTACACGTGCTCTTGCGTATCTCTCTCTCTCTCTCTCTCTCTCTCTCTCTCTCTCGATTCTCTCTCTCTCTCTCTCTCTCTCTCTCTCTCGATTCTCTATGTGTCGCGAAATTTCGGGCGAAATCTCCCGTGAAATATCGTTTAACTCTTTGAATGAACTCGTTGACAGATTCTTTTGCGTTTCCCTTTTAAACGAGCGCGTCGTTAAATACAATTTTTTTTTTCATTCCTCTATATCCTTTTTTTTTTCCTTTTTATCTTTTTCTTTTCTTCTTCTTCTTCTTCTTCTTCTTCTTCTTCTTTTTTCGTCGAGGCGAAAATTTCGCGAAATGACGGACAACAGTCAGTCCCTCTATCTCTATCTCTTTTGTTTTCTTTCCTTTTGTTTTCTTTCCATCCCGAAAGTACTCCTCGAAATATTTTTTAAATATTTATGAAACTAGACGAGAGCGTATCAACCTTTTTTTTTTTTTACATTTCCCTTCTCTCTACGATCGGAACGATTCTTTGTACGTTTCGGTAATATGCATACGCATGGATACATGCAAATAGAAATGCACGTTCGGATATTTTAAAGGACGTTAAATTGTATCATTAATTCGATTTCAAAGTATATCGAATTATCGATTTTTCGATTGATGTTATTGATTGATTGGGGGAAAAAAAAAATAAATAAATAAATAAAAAATGAAAAAAGAAAGCAATTACGTGGAATTCAACGTAGAAAAATATGTATATTCCAATTTGACCGAAAGAACAATTTTATATTCGGTAGAAATTAAAACCGGGCTAATTCGTGGATTCGCCGTTGGAACGGCTCGATCATTTTTGCGATAATTGTGGTGGACGAAGCTAAATTTAAAAAAGGGGTAACTACATATATATATATATATATATATATATATATAATACATATATATATATATATATAAAGCTCGAATAAACGATAAATTAAACCCGACCTTTCTATCAGTTATGATATAGAAATTTTCTCATTAATACCGTGCCAATGAGTAATAAATAAATCGTTCGAGATAACGAGAACGATTAGAGGAAATTTGAAATAAATCAAAATGACAGAGTGAACAATTGCGCGTAGGCGTGTACGCGTGTATTATTCGATAAGACCGGCAAAATTTATCTCACTCCATTGGAGATCCCATAATTTTCTTGACAACGAATTCGCATAAGCTTTCTCTGTGCACGATAATCAAGTCCCGTCCAAAGTGTTTCATTTAAATTCCAGGAGAAGATATATATATATATATATATATATATATATATATATATATATATATATCAAGCTTAAAAGCTTCACTTGCAATAGGCATTCGAGCTCTTGCAATGAATCCTGGTGGGCGAGTGCTAACGAACGATTCTCAAGCGTGCGTCAATTATCCATTTGTTTTGTCCTCTTCACGTTTCTTTTTCCTCTTTATTTCTTTATTTTTTTTTTTTTTTTTTTTTTAATCATTTTTTTGTCTTCCTCCTCCTCCTCCTCCTCCTCTTCCTCTTCTTCTTCTTCTTCCTCTAACGGCCACGATAATCGAGCTATATATCCAATACTTCGGCTGTGATCATTAATAAAGTTTTAAAATTATTAATTACCATCGATTTATGTCTAATTACCGTGATGTTAATTGGAGCGTAGACGTTCGACGAGCAAAATAACGTCGTCTAGCCGTCGACGTAAAATACGCGACGCTTATCGAACGCGGATACCAATTTATTATAAGGGGGGAAAAAGTACAAAGGAAACAAAAAAGAATGAAAGAAAGATGAAAACGAACACCTAAGAAAAAATTCATTATCTCCTTCGGGGTCGTACGTACGATTATTTGGGTTCGCCGAATGCAGAGGCCCGTTGCATTTAATTCGCTCGAATGCATTTTATTAATCTAATGGATCTTAAAACTCGACGTTCCATTTGTTCGTTTACCACGACAATCCTTTCCCTTTGATCCTACGAGAATCCTAGTATATAACGGTGTTTGGTTATATTCGTTCGAAAAGAAAAAAAAAAAAGAAAATATTTAATCCCTTAGTGTATCATCATCGCTATTACTCTCTGATATTTAACTCTTTCGTCCATCTACGATGTTCAACAACGAGGTTTCAACAACGAAAGAGAATTCATTTAATGACGACGACGAACTTCCTTTCTCTCTACTGTTGAACCCAGATGATCCTAATAAAATGGTAACTTAATCTCTAATGAGATTATCATTATCATCCCGGTTTTAAGGTTTGCACCCGGTTAAACCGAAAGAATTTATTATTCACCTTTAACCAACTATACCGACTTAACTCGTTGTTAAACCTAACGAGAGAACGATCCTCCCTCCCTCCTCCACCTCTTACCGGTCCTCGTAAATTTCTAAACAAGAATTTGGACGATCTGTGCGATTGCAACGTGGATCGAACGAACGAACGTACTAGAAATCTTACGGACGAGTCGATGGCGGGACACACACACACACACACACACATATATATATTTTTTTTCTGCTAGACATTTAATTTCAAAAGTTCGCGGCAAACAAAGAAATATACAATAGTCGAACTGATAAGTTCGATGGTGTTCTCCTTGGCGTCCTCGACATTTCTTTAGAGGGCACCAAGGTGGCGCCAACGTGTCGAAAGCTCGAAAGCATCGACGCGTACGCGCGCGAGAGAGAGAGAGAGAGTGTGTGTGAGAGAGAGAGAGAGAGAGAGAGAGAGAGAGAGCTTAAAAGAGAATACGAGCGAGAAGGTGAGAGAGAAAGCGAGCGAGTTTCAGTCAGTGATGCGACTCCGGTACGGTCAGACGCAACGGCAGACGGTGCTGAGCTTG
>OU964968.1:9261151-9273651 GCA_918808275.2 Dolichovespula sylvestris
CGTTGCGTTGCATCAACGCCGTTGCCGTTGTCGTTGTCGTTGTTGTCGTTGGTTATACGAATGACATAGACTTGAATATTCATGTATAGAAGTACTGGAGAGAAGGGGTATGGCGAAGCTGCGACTTGGTTCTATCCACTTGGTTTGTAGGCAGTATCGCGAGCCGAATGAAACATAAATATGTATGTACTTATGTAGGTTCGGTGCCATTAGGCCGTACGGCTAATCTACTCGTTCTATAGTTGGAAGAAAGAAAAAAAAATAAAAAAATAAAAAAACAAGGTAATTCGTGCGATTAAAGTAAGAAGGACGACTCGTAATACCTCCGCGACTAACGTCCAAAGTACCCAACGAAACCGAGAGATAAGGATAAGTGGGTCCTCTGGTGATTTCGAAGAAAAATAATCGGATCGCGTCCATGAACACTGGCAAAAGATTTTAACCTAAAACTTAGGAACCTATTCTCGTTTCATTTTGAAAGATATATACATATCTGTCGGAGAAAAGCTCTTTGATTTTTATCGAATCATTTAAAAGATAGACGACTTTTACCTTACGATAATGCCGTACCTTCGTCAAAAGACATCGACCTTAATTACCTTTCGTGCTTTCATTCTAGTTTTTTCTTCTTCTTCGTCTTCTTCTTCTTCTTCTTTTTTGTTTTCTCGGGGAGTGGGGAGAAACGAAAAAAAAATGGGAAAAAAATTGGATGTCTCTAGGATGGATCGTGCTAAGTTAGCTCACCTACCTTCGGCAAAATGCTTTTCAGAGAAAGAGAAAGAGAGAGAGAGAGAGGGAGAGAGCAACCCTTTACGTTTGTCCCCCACGTAATTTGCTGCCTTATTCTCCTTAGTCTCCTTCGCCTTCTTTGCCTCGTAGCACTTCCACGGTCTTTGTAAAGAGCGAAAACTCGACGGCGCGGGCTCCTTTGCACCGCTGCGCGTTTTTTAATAGATAAAAAATCCGTTGGTTTCAAGCTTAATTACGCCCGTACGACAACGATGTCAAAAGGTTTGCGTGATGAAAGCTCTCATAATGTCATCGACGATGTCCCCGTGTTACTCATTTCCCCTTGATACAGTTTCACGCACCTCCAATCGATTGCTATTTTTGGTTCACTCTCGCTCTCACTCACACGGTTTTAATCGTTATCTCATCGCGATCGTGTCTGATGTTAATACCTCTCGCCGATCTGAAAATATCGTTTAGCCTTTGCCCTCTGCTGTATGTATCGACGTAAAAGGAAACAAAAAGAAATGAAAGAGAGAGAGAGAGAGAGAGAGAGAGAGAGAAAATATACGCGATCGGTCGAGAAAAGAGCGAACGCATTTTAACGATGACCGAAGAAAAAAATACATGAATCAACAAGCCGAGTCCGAAGAAAGCTTTCGTTATTTTTAAAAGCGAATTAAACTGGACGGACTGTTCGTTTCACCGTACACACACACACACACACACACACACACACACTTCGTATCGCGTATAAACGGACAGCCATGTAGAAATACAATCCGACGGCTTAGTACTGGGAAAGATTGGAAGATCTTTAAAATTGAATGCAATGCTCTCGGGCGGAGTGAAAAATTCGTCTCGTAGAAAACGAGAACGGTGCATCCTTCTTCCATTTGCTCCTCGCATATTAAATAAATTCGTTCGAAATGCAAACGACGTGAAGTAACGAGGGAGAGACTCGTTTAAGGGGTGTGGGGGAGTGGGATGGAGGGAGGGAGGGGGGGTGGGGCGGTCGAGCTCTCGAGTATTAAATTCGAAATAGTATCGTACCACCGCGGTTATTGTTTAAGCAACGTAGCCATTACGATCTTAATTACAATCGAACGCATTTTACCGAGAGATACATACAACCGAGGTTATATTATACTGGTAGCAATGCACGTTATCTAGAGAAAAGAGAACCTGTTGCCCGTTTCAAATGGCGTATCCCTTCTACCCAAGGATAAATCCTATTTTACAAGACTAATCTCGTTACGTGCTCTCACGTTCTCGTGAATATTAAAAGCAAACGCGATCTGGATTTGGATCTTGGTGTTTCGTCGCGTTAGTTCGGCCAACGGCGTGTGCAATTTCTAAAGATATCCTTGATTTCGAGTGTTCGCCAAATCAATTTTTTTTACAAAAACCGTCATATTTTGTCAACCATTTAACGCTACTCATATGAGAGTATGAGGGATACGCGACGAAAGCGTAACTCTCGATGATCCCTTCGCTTTATCGTTCTGAATGAAATCATAAAAAAAAAAAAGAAAGAAAGAAAAAAAAACACAAAGAAAAGAAAAGTGTGGCTTTTCGACGAAACGAAGTAAGTAACGGGCACGTGAGACTCTTATCAACGAGAGAAGCACTTTAAGGTATAACTACGTGTGTTTAGCTTTTACGCTTTACCTTCGAGCTCGTTCTCAACAAGAGCATGCATGGGGGAGGGAATGGGGATGGGGATGGGGATGGGAGGGGGCACGGGGGAGGGTGTGTGTTTGCATTAGCGAGCAAACACGTTTTGGTACTGTCAACGTCAGCCAATTCTTTCGTACATACACATTAGCTCCATCACCTATGTATATTTTCATTCTTTATCTCGACGATCTTTCGACGCTTTTAAAGGATATACATTTTTCTTTTTACAACGCAAATAGGCGTCACTAAAATTTACTAACAAACAATAATGTACCAACGGCAAACAAAATTTTCTTATATGTTTAGGATTTTCCATTTCTTTTCTTTTTTTTTTGGTGTATTAGTTTTAGTTTAGTGCTTTATCGATTATTCGTTCGTAATAAAGAAAGATACGATTAGATCCTTAACTCGTAGGTATTAATATTTATTAGTTTGCGCGTCGTCGAACATGACTTCATAATTCGGAGATCTTCCGAGTTTCTAACACTCGGTGAATATTTATGGCGTGGCGAAGCCAAAGTTTTGTTCGAACTAACACGAACACGTAAATACGTGGTTTATCGAATTGGCGGGGATGGAGAGGGGATGGAACGGGGGGTGGGTGTGGTGGGAGCAATAATTATTCGTGATAACGGAACCGTAATAAATTTTCTTCGCAATCGAAAATAATGGATATGATATTTCTACGAGAGAATAAAGAAGAAGAAAGAAAAAAGAACAAATTGGATGGAAAATCAAAAGAGAATATATACGTAAAATATCGGTGTTATTATTTTTATCGATATTTCAATTTAATGTTATTCGAAAATACAATGAACCGTGTTCTATGGCAATTTTTCTTAGTATCGCTTATTAGCTTGGCAATCGTAAACGTCGATTGCCTTCTCTGTTCGGATTCCGAGGGTGGAAATTAATGATGATTGATCGTTTGTTAGGTAAAATCGATGAAAATGCACGTTCGCGCTTATATTATTCGTATCGCGTAGGTTGTGTTACACTTTCTGTGTACGCGGGGGTTCTCTCGTTTGTCTGTGGATGACAGTAGCACGTAGAAAGCTTTCGGTGAAATTCGTTATATTGTTATATTTGTAATAACGAGCCAATTTATTCATTGAATTACAGAGATAGAGAGAGAGGGAGAGAGAGATAGATAGATAGATAGATAGATATATGTACAGAGAAAGAGCACTCGTACTATATGAGAATATACCGATGATAATGATACGTGACAATTTCCATCCTCATACCCTTCCCTGAATTTGGACGACCCTTTTGAAAATGAGGCTATTATGACAGAACCAATTTATCCCGCTATCTCGAGCGGGACGAAAACGTCAATTTCGAACGAACTATGTCAAACTATTCGCATAACTTACTCGCGATATGCCGTGGCATTTTCCCACCCGAGTGTTTTCATCTTGTTACATTCGTACTTAATTTTCCGCAAGATTGGCCACGTTACTATGGAACGAACGGTCGAACAATGTCGCGTACGTATACGTACATATACATATATATATATATATATATTTATATCATTTACGTTCGAGGACGCGAAGTTTTTGGTCGTTTCTTCTACGTGCACGATCCATGTCCGTAATTCTCTTCGGAAAATAAAGACGCGCCGTACACGTTCGACCCAATTGATTTTGTCAGCTCGTATTCGTCAAAGTCGTGACACGGTTGGGTAAAAATAAAAAAAAATTCTTTTTTTCTTCTTCCTCCTCCTCCTCCTCCTCCTCCTCCTCCTTGCCGTACGACCTGAAAAGTAAATGAAATTACTCCAAACATCGATAGATTCGACGAAGGGAAAACAATTACGCGGTGATGATCACTTTGATTTTGTTTTTCTTAGCAAGGAAAAAGCTCGCGATTTCGGAAAAACTCGTCTCCATTGTCCGACTCCCTCTCTACGAACGAACGAACTAACTGCGGCTAGCATTCGACCGACACAATACACATTGTGTAGGAGCCTATGAAGGATTTTCCATCCTCTCCCTATATATACACGATCTCTTTACCTTTTTCGGTCACGTACCAACGGTAACAAACGAAACGGCAGAAATGAATTTCCGAATAACGATGTGTATCCGAAATCTAAACCGATTCATCGTTCGTTCCCTTTCATCGTTATTCTATTTATTCCTCGAAGTTTCTCGCGCTTTGTTAAGAGCGAAAAAGAGAGAGAGAGAGAGAGAGAGAGAGGCAAAGAGGATACGTCCGATCGCGAGAGTACCAAAGTCTGCTGACTAATCAATTACGTTCGCATCAACGGAGACTCCATTCGCCTTGATAGGATACAATAATTCTCAAGTGGCACTCGTTCGATATATTCCGTACGCTAACGCGTACGGAACACGCTCGATTCGGAATAGGGGAGCGAGAGAATATGGTGGTGATGGTGGTGGTGGTGGTGGTTGTGATGGTGTAGGACTAAAGTCAAGCTCGAAACCATGAACGACGACGTAGTAGATGAGAAACGGGGAGTTTACCCGATCGTTTCATTTATTATTTCATTTATTATTCCGTTCGGCATAATAAATTCAATTTATGCATTCAGCTTTGAACGTCACCGTCATAAAGGTTAATCCAATTTTCGATCGTTGATATTTATTAATTATATAAGATCGTTTTAACGAGTTTACAATCATTTTCCGGAGTGCTATTGGTGTTACTACTGCAAAAACAAAAAGATTCGTAAAGAGAGATCGTCGATGGAGCGACGAAAGTCGAACTGGAAAAATGTAAGAAAGAAAAAAACAAAACAAAACAAAAAAAGAATGGGGAAAAAAGGAACAAAACGCGTATAGAGTATTTTCGAAATTGTATCGATTGCTATTCACAGGTTGAGTGTTGCTTGTTGCGGTCGTGATAATAAAATCCTGAGTAATAAACTGACGAATCGCTTTAAAGTCAATGAAATGTCCGGACCCCCGCCGTAAAGTCAAATAGAATCGCTCTGGCTTCTCCGGTGAGTACACGTTATACAGTGAAACGAGGAAAGGAAACCTGTTGCTCTCTCTCTCTCTCTCTCTCTCTCTCTCTCTCTCTCTCTCTCTCTCTCTCTCTCTCTTTCTATCTATCAATCTATCTATCTATCTATCTATCTATCTATCTATCTATCTATCGCGTTTCGGCTCGATATATCGAGCAGAAAGTAGAAAAACAAGCTCCTCCTCTATTTTCATCCATTAACGAGTTACGGCTCGTTGAAAATTTCTTTATTAAACATCGATATTACGCGCCTAGCCATCGATTTTCGCGGAAACTCGATAAATTTGACGAAGTTACACGAGAGGCTTCGTCGTTCGACCGAACTTACGTTTACCTAATAGATAATAAATAATATCGTCGGACGAGGGGTTGCGTTCGCTGATATAACGTAATTTTCTTTGGAAGTTAACCTAGTTGAAGAGAGAGAGAGAGAGAGGGAGAGAGAGAGAGAGAGGGAGAGAGTCGCAAAAGAAAAATCTTTGGCGTTAAGACGAAAAAAGAGTTTGCGAGACTTGGATGAAACGTAGTACGCATCGTATATAGCGCTACGAGCTAATTTTGGGAAAGAAGAAGAAAGAAAGAAAAGAAAAAAAAATGATCGCCGAGTTCGAGCCAAATTAACTCGGTCAATTGACTCTTACGAATTCTTGTTATAATTTATTTTTTCGTGTTTCGCGTAAATAAACATGAAAGGACATAAAAGAGAAGGTTCTCTTCCATTTTTTCTCTCTCTCTCTCTCTCTCTCTTTTTTTTTATTTTGCCTCTTTCTAGACCATAGAGGAAGAATATATATATATATATATATATATATATATAGAGAGAGAGAGAGTTGTGTGTGTGTGTATATATATATATATTTACACGCACAGAATGGATTTAATATCGTGGCCTCTTTGAGAGGTAGCATGATTAATCGTAACTATGACGGTAAGGCGTGTTGCAACATATTGAAGGTTCCCGTAAATTTGGGCAAATCCCAATCATTCATTTACGTTCGATAATCGTAAAGCTCGTTTTACACTTAAATTAATTATTACATGGCATCGATCGAATCGTTCGAGATGAATCCGACGACGAGAAATCGATCTTCGTTGCGACGATTGACAACGTACTTCAATTACGTATCCTCCAGTCCTGTTTCCCCTTTCCTCCGGCTTATCCTCTTATCAAAATGGTATTTTCCCTATGTTCTCGTTGCCGTCTGTCGCAACACGAGAGACTGAGAGGAACAAGACCGTTTTAAACTCATTAGACCGACTTGGATATATTATAGATGGATCTAAGCAAATCGTGTTTGCGTTTATACGTATAACTCCATTGTCTCTCTCGGGTTTCAATATCGAAGCTGTCCCAGATACGAGATACGATTGTCTTATTAACGACGAAATATCATACATCATACGTTTTCGCTATATGCGAATACACCGATAATGCAGGCACTATCCGTTACGAAATATATAGTATCTAAACGTTAACTAAATGGAACAAGTAGTAAGCGTTAGCGATCGTTAGCCGACACGCAAACAAGCCTGCATTGTTTCCAAAGAGAAATTCGAAGTAACGAGTTCAATAAAAAGAGGAGAAAATGACGAGAGAGAGAGAGAGAGAGAGAGAAACAATGAAAAGAAAAAGGGACAAAAAAAGGGGGAAGGCAGATCGTCCGATTTTATTCTCATCGTTCGATATTCGTTCGTGTAGCCGAACAAGGACAAGGGGTTCGAGTAATCGATAATTTCGGAAAAAGAGATTGCTCGCTCGAAAATTCACGCTCGAGCTCTGACTAGGATATTTCGTAATATGTTCTGGCAGAGGGACGGCTACGCACATAGAATATTCGTTCTCTCTTGGTTCGAGAGAGAGATAGAGATAGAGAGAGAGAGAGAGAGAGGGAGAGAGAGGGAGAGAGAGAAAGGGAGATACAGTATATGGAGTTGGCAAGACCCGGACGACGAGGTTGCCGGTGGTGGTGGTGGCGGTGGTGGCAGTGGTACTGGTGGTGGTAGCTGGGATCGATCCAAACCCCCTCATCTTCCCGAGCTTCCTCTCTCTCTCTCTCTCTCTCTCTCTCTCTCTCTCTCTCTTCTTGCTCTGGTTTGCACACCACTGGTACTTCCTCATCCAGTCACGTCTCTCTGTTTCTCTCTTTCTCTTTGAGACAGTGGTAGAATCCAACGTGAACAGCTCCACCTCCTTTCCGCTTTACACTCATACAGAGAAACGCGATAGAAGTTAGGCAGGCAGGCAGGCAGGCAGGCAGGCAGGCAAGCAAGCAGGCAGTCAGGTAGGGAAAGCAGGAGAATCCAATGTGAACAGGCCAAGGTACGTTCTATCGTATGACTCGACCACGGTCTCATGATTATATAGATACCTATCTACTCTACCTCCGCTGTTGTACTCTACATTCCACAGGCTAGTGTCCAAGTTCGAACGTCTTCGTGAACGTATTGGTACATTCTCTCTCTCTCTCTCTCTTTCTCTCTATTCTTCTTTGGCAACCCGCTGCGTTGCACGTAGGTAAGCTACTTTCATCGAGTATCGAAGGGAATTGAATAGAAAGCTCTTTCCTTCTCTCTCTCTCTCTCTCTCTCTCTCTCTCTCTCTCTCTCTCTCTCTCTCTCTCTCTCTCTCTCTTCTTTCCTCTTCTTCCAATAGAGCACCGGTGTCAGTGTAATCTACACTTAACGCGAGAACGACGGCCTGTTGCTTTTCAAACGACTTGGCTCGATGATACATAAGCGTGAAAAGAAGAAGATCGAACGGACTATAGAAAATCGACGAGAATAATCGAATGCCGAAGGATTTACGAGGATTTTCTATCGTATATATAAATCTTCCCCCCTCGTCCTCGCCCTGACTCCGTGATTCCCCTTACTTGTCCGTCCGTCCGTCCGTCCGTTCGTCCGTCCGTCTACTACTCGTTCGTCCGCTATGGCTTCGATAAGATAAGGGGACGACGGAAGTATAGCTTATTTTTATGATATTTTTTTCGACTTTGTTCCATCGTAGTTATAACCATCGATGTCTCTGAAATTTTTCGCTCGAATTCCTCCTTTCCAAACGCGGAAAGAATTTCCTTCTCTGCAATTTTCGCAAGTGGAAAGAGTCGCTCTTGAGCTATCGGCAAACATCGATATTTTGTCGTTCGTCTTACTTCCTTCCTCTTTTACCTCTTCTATTTTCTTTTTTTTTTTTTGTTTCTGTATTTTTAAAACCCTCCACTAGGCTCCTCCTCTCCTTCTCATCGTCCTTTTCTTCTTCCTTCCTTCCTTCCTTCTTTTCTTTCTATTCTTTTTTTTTTTATTTTTTTATTTTTTTTTTTTTATTTTACTCAACATCTAACAACTCGATTCTTCTTTGGGAATAACCTCGCAGCCGATGGTTGCTCAGCTAGTTTGCTCGTTAAACTCGCGAACGCAGAACGTTAAGCTCTTAGAGTGATGTAGAACGAGCTAATGAAATATCAATTGAGACGTTTAATCGATCTTCGAACGATTCCATTATTCTAATCGAGATCGATACGGCGGTTCCTACTTTCTCAAAGTCCAATCGACGCTTGGAATTTTCTTATCTCCCATCAATCCTCTCTCTCTCTCTCTCTCTCTCTCTCTCTCTCTCTTTCCATCATCAATCTCAGCGAAGGAAGTTCGCCGAGAGTCTAGAGATAGAACTTAAGGAGAAACGATATTCTTTCAAGGGTATCCGTCTCCTTTAAAGCACCCTGATACTCGAATGTGTCGCGTCTATATATCGTCACTTGATGGCACTCGATAACGTCTAGAACGTCTTCTACTCACCCCTCCTCACCCTCCGTCGAATGAGAACTCGAACGATCACGTAGAGTACAAGTACGCGAGAGAATTCGTCGATTCGTCTGGCGTATTATATATATACACACATACACATACACACACACACACACACACACACATATATATATATAGGCTTGGTGGCCCACTCAAGATATTTTTGCAATCTCCCGAGAGACGACGATTCTTTTATGATAGATACTTCGTACGTCCACCGTGTTCCATCGAGTTTATTCCGAAAAAGTCACTTTAATAAATTACGTTTGACGAGGATGCACGAAAGGCATTTAATGAGACCTCTCGATTATTGTGATCCCGAGATTATTTCTTAAACGATTGAGAGGAGCAGGGGAGGGGAGGGTTTGCCGTATAATTTAATCCAACGATAAGATCGGAGTATTCACGCGAGTTCTCGATGTGTATTAGGAAAGCTTATAACCTTTGATATAAACTTTGATATCTCGCGGATCGAAGTTAACGCGAGCGAAACAGGATTTAAATGTTAAGAAATTCCTTAGCCGTTTGTTCGGAATAAACGATATTTCGAATATTCCTGTGATTGTTCAACTGGCCGAAACCGAATATATAACGCGGACGTGCTTGTACGGACCAATGAGATTTAACGATCATTATTGATTTCGTACTCGTTCTTGATTGGACGGGTTTCGATGTAATATCGAGATACGCGTACTTACAAGTTACGCTCGTGGATTCAGATTCGGGTGATTTTTCTTCGAGGGGATTGGCGATTGATATCGATACGTCGTGATTCGATGAAGGAATCTGTTGAATTGAAATGAAATTAACGATATTCGTAGCACTGGGTTTACGATGTTCACGAGTATACGTGTATCGAGGAAAGGGTTACAGCGTTTTAATTTTATAATTGATTGAAGAAACATCGTTGTAACTTTCGAATATCGCGTATAACGCGTTCGTACACCGTAAATTTTTGTCGTTCGGCAGAGTCAGCGGGAGTTTGAAAGAATGAAATGGGATGGGGGGAGGGGAGGATACTCGCGTTGGTTCGTTCCTCGTTATTCGTAGAGTTAAAAGAAAGAAAGGAAGAAAGAAAAAAACACAAAAGGAAAAACGTGAAAAATTATTGAAACGCATCGTAGCGTGTTACGTCGTATTTTGTTTTTTGTTCTTTTTTCACCCTCCCCATTCTCCGTTCGTTTTTGAAGAGGATACGCGAGAGCGAGTTGACTTCACGTCCATTAAGATTTACAAGCGGAATATCCGCTTGCAAAAACGTAGGTTTTCGCGATGGTAGAGGCGTCAACTAGGTCGGATAATGACGATGGAAGTGTCCATTAAGTTTAACGATATACCGTTGCTTCTTGGCAACGAATATAAAAGCACGATCATGGGCCTCGAGTGGAGTCGTTACGAGGGAAACGCTTGAATTTATGCGTTTGAAAGCAATCATCGACGAAATCGTACCTTTTTTTATTTTTTTTTTCTTTTTTTACTTGCTATTAAACGGAGAAAGAAGAAGAAGAAGAAAAACGTTGTTAGAAATTATTCGGCGAGAATTTGACGAACAAATTTCTGATCTAATGTACCTTTACATATCGTTTATTATCTTTTTCTTCTTCTTTTGCTAATTACACCGCATAACGTTAATTCCTTCCCGGTCGAACTTTTTAGTTCCACCCATAGACATTACTTTATGTGCTTGGCCAAGTTAATTACCTGTGGGATGAATCGCTCTCTCTCTCTCTCTCTCTCTCTCTCTCTCTCTCTCTCTCTCTCTCTCTCTTTTTTTCCTATTTCTCTTTTTAATCCGATTTTAATATCTCGAAAGGATTTTCCGGATCGGAAAACGAACGGTATGCGAAGAGTTTCGCAAGATTCTTCCCTTACTTCTCGAGTAGTTAAGACAGGGATTTGTGTAAGAACAGACAAATTCCATTTCGACGTAGAATATTCGATGTAGGTGCGCGTAAGTATATATACATATGTACGTATGTAGATAGGCGCGAGGCCCGATCTCACCTACTTTATTTGCCCGTTTAAAAATAAAAATCCATTTACATTTCCAAGCAGTTTTTAACTTATCGTTCAATCTCGTTAAGTGAGAAATTCTTTATTCAAGGGGAAAACAAATTTTGTCCATTCTATTAAATAGTAAGTCGCGACAACGTGAACGTGCCGTAGAAATTTCAACGCGCATGTACTCTCCCGTCGGGTTTCACCGAAACGACACACGAGTCGTTTTGATGTGAGGAAACAAGGGCGATTTATAAAAAAAAAAAAAAAAAAAAAAAAAAAAAGCCGGGAGGGGATGAAGAAAGAAGCAAAGAAAAGAGATAGAAAAAAGACGTTAGGGAGAGACGGTTTATTGTTATGTTATCGCAATTAATCATGATAATACGCTTGTAAAATTTGATCAACGTAAAAATATATAACAGCTCCCTTTACGTTGATAATAAATTAATGGCGTACCGCCTGATAATGCCGTTAGACATCCGAGCCGACGTTAGGACGGCGGCGTAACTTCTTTGTCGTCTTAACTCAACTCGACTCGACTTGACTCAACTTGACTCAAGACGCTTCATTTACGGTGACTTCCAACGTCGCGGATAATTAAACGAGAAGATTCAACGTCGAGTGCGACGACGTTAACCGATTAATTAACCCGATAAATCGGTTATATTAAGTACATACGCGCGCGAATCTATGATAATCAAAGCCGCACGAGTTTGATTATTATTAACGATATTTTTAATCAGATCGATTTTTTTGTTGTTGTTGTTGTTGTTGTTTTCTTTTTCGTTATCTTCCGTACTAATATAAGGGGAGACGCGTAACTGTGGAACATACGTTAGCGACAAGTTAGCGACATTAAACGTTGTTTCATTTATCATGCGTTTCATAATACGTCAACGCCAGATACTCGTAAATCCCCGACAAACATCGTCCCGTAATAATATCCAAATACGAGGGACGAAAATTTTCTAGGTAGAACCTAATGTATCCGTCCGAATCCCGTCCACGCATGTTCGCGGTTGGATGATACATTGCGCGCGTTAGTATATCCATACGAAATTAATCGAAAACAAACGATAAAGAAAAAGGAAAAGAGAAAAGAGAAATAAGAAAATGTACGACTATAACTCACATCGCAATGTCGAGCGGATCGTGATAAATCATAAATGGCTATTCTTAAGATGCGGTGTATGTGTTTTCTTTGATAATACAAGTGTACTATTTCAAAAGCAGCCCGATATGGTTTCGATCGAAACGAAAACGAGTTATAAGTGCATATCGAGATAACTTCTTTG
>OU964968.1:9278651-9303651 GCA_918808275.2 Dolichovespula sylvestris
CATCACGTATACATTCATCACATTCATATATATATATATATATACATAGTGATTTAATATTTTTTTAAATATAAGATCCATCGTGTGATTTAATTTTGTTCTCTTTTTTTTCTGGGAATTTTTTTCTCTTTCCCCCCCCCCCTTGTGCTTAGCGTAACTTCGTGTATATAATGGTAACGGGAAAGAACGATCGAGCGAACGTCAGTTCAACTCGAATTTCTAGCTAAGCTCGGCCAACTTCGTCCAGACAGCCAGACAGTTTCCGTCCACGTTCGAAACGAAAATTCTCGGACGGAAAAACGATAAATTCTCCTTAGCTGGATCTACTTTTCTTTCTTGTTTTTTCTTTTTTTTTTTTTTTTTCTTGCCAAGAAGGACGGACGCGAGTGGGTACTCTTTTTTGGATTTATTATGAGAGTGGTTCGATGATACTGTCTCAGATCGCGCTATGCTTGTTTGTCTCAAGTAGATTTTATATTGTATGTATGTACATAAAGGGAGATTGTATTATAAATTCCACCTAAAAAAAAAAAAAAAAAAGAAGAAATAAAAATGAAACTTATCACATAGATTAGAAAATTTGTGCATGTTCCGGCATGTTAGCGATTAGATAACGCGTTATAGATATTAGTTTTTTATTTTGTATGTACTCTTTATACGACACGTTAAAACCAACGAAGAAAAAAAGAAAAGAAAAGAAAAGGAAAGGAAAGAAAAGAAAAGGTTTGTCCATCAGATTTCGTTCTGCATACATATATTTACATTTTTTTTTTTTTTTCTTTTTTATACGTATTATAAAAAGGGACACTGTATTATGGAAAAATTCGATTATCCCTTCACATATATTCGAAGCCACCGTCTCTGCGTTTCATTGTTAATACGAGACAGAGGAATAAATCGGAATATCCCATTTCACCGGGGCGGTGGGAGTCATCCTTTTTCAATATTAACTTTCTTCGCGCGCGCATAATAGATTTTTGTGATATGAAAAAATAATGGCGAAAAAGCGCTTGATCCTGCTTACGATATAATGGAGTAAGAGAGAATGTATTTCTCGTACGAACAATACTATACATTTCCATTCGGTGCATGATCCAGCATGATGCTTTAACGAAATAATTCAACGGGAAGAAGAAAAGGGAGTAAAAAGGAAAAGAGAGAGAGAGAGAGAGAGAGAGAGAGAGAGAGAGAGAGAGAGAGCAGAGAAGGAAAAGGTAGCTTTCCCAAGGTAGTAGAATAGTTTTCTTTCGAAATAGAACGAGAAAATGGAAATGATGTTCTCTGACTGAAGCTCTCGTGGTTTCGCATATTCTCATCGCATGCGTGCACGCGAAGAAAAGAAAAAGATAGAGGCAGAGAGAGAGAGAGAGAGAGAGAGAGAGAGAGAGAGAGAGAGAGTGAGAAAAAGAATTTTTGCCGTGAGTCGATAATAAAGGGGCGAGGTGGTCGTCGTTATCGTTGAGTCGCCGTAGGCGTCGACTCGCGAGAAATGCAAGAATTCATTCCGTGAGACTTTTAAATAGAGATACGCACGACCGCAATATGGCGTCGTGGATTCGCGTGCAACGAGCATTTTAAACTCGACGTGTTGAACAAAAGGACTTCGTGAACATATAACTGGCATTCAACACGCACTCTTTCTCTCTCCCTCTCTCCTTCTCCTCTCCCTCTTCACCTCTCTCTCTCTCTCTCTCTCTCTCTCTCTCTCTTTCCTTTTTTATTCTATATCGGATAAAAGAGAGTATTTGCCAGCTGGTCGAGAACTTCTATCAGCTGATTGTGCGATAAAATGGAACGAGGAAGAAAAGAGTGCTGTGATACCTATGTGCCGGGGAAAAACAAAAAAAAATTTACATAGCTTTTGCATAGTTCGTAAATGGTCAATTCCTTCGTTTCTATGAATTCTTTCAAATTTAAAGAAAAAAAAAGAAAAGAAAAGAAAAGAAAAGAAAAGGAAAAATGTGTCCTTTTTTTTTTCATCCTCTTCTTTATCTTCTTCATTCTGGTGTCTTCTCTTTCTCTCTCTCTCTCTCTCGTCGGAATATTTAATTAAATTTTATCTTAGAGAATCATCGATCTTGCAAAGAAAAGAGAAAGGCAAGATGGAAGAATATTACGAATTAATATTTCAATATCCTTTCGTCGACCAAAACGTGAGTTTTTGCCTTGACGATCGGCGATTAATAATCAGATGATGGAACGTAAGTACTTACTTTCCAAAAGATCAATCCCCGAAAAAGTAATGAATTGTGTCCGGAGCTTGTTGCTTCTCCTAGATAAATAGATACACTTAGATAGCAAACATATTTCTTTCATTCTATATACTATACATATATATATATATATATATATATAGATAGACTTACATTAATGGCTTCATCATTCCAGTTGGTACGATCGAACGAATCTCCTCGTTTCATTATCGAAAAGGGAAACTCTCGTTGTTGTTCATGTCGAAGCTCTCCTCTCGTTTCATCGTTTGCCAAATTTTGCAGGGACAACGTGACGTACTCGATAGCCGTCTATATACATATACATATATATATATATATATATATATTTAGAGAGAGTCGCGAAGTAAACACGTACGCGTGTTATATATCGTATACATAGATAGATGGATGAAGCCAATTACGCGAACCGATCGAGAGTTTACCCTTCTTTTTTTCTTTCTTTTTTTTTTTCTTTTCTCTTCCTTCATTCGTCCCCTCTTTGCTTTTAATCCCCAGGGAGGAAGAAACAAAAAAAAAAGAAAGAAGAAAAAAACGATTAATCCGCAATTCCCTCGTAAGCTCGACGATTTCATTATTATTGTTACAGAACAACCGGTAGCCCGGCTAGCAAATCACCGGCCGGCAGTAGTGCCGGTCCAGCTAGTAGCAGTGCAGGTGCAAGCGCTGCCGTGGTTGCTCCAGGTAGCGCAAGCAATGTCGGTGCGAGTGCCGAACCACGCACACCAACGACTGGACCGCAAAACAAGCAGCTACAAAATGTTAAAGGAGATCACCCCTCGGTAAAATAATTTTTTACACATTATTCATTTCACTTTTATTCCTGTTAATCTCGTTCGACCGCGACCCATCTCTCCTCCATCCGAACAAACCCGCGAGTTCTGTTCCTTCGATCTCGCGTTCTTTGCCGCGCAACTATCTCAAAGAGGATTGTAATTGTTATTTAATCTCTCAATTCGATAGCCTTCAACCTATCCACGACATATTCCCGTATCTTTCCTGTAACTATTTAGAGTATATATCGATAAATAAGTAATATCGGATTTGTAAATAAATAATATCGATATTGAATAATGCACGTACGAATCTACATAGTATTTTTGTTTATATCGCTCGAAGGGAACAACCATCCTATTACATTTTAACAACCACTGGTGTCATTCGTATGTCTACTGTTTCTCTCTCTCTCTCTCTCTCTCTCTCTCTCTCTCTCTCTCTCTCTCACTCCCTCCCTCTCTATCTAATTTCACTCGCCATTGCTCGTGGCCCAAGCATATTTAATTAAATTCGTAAATAATGGATAGTACGCATTCCTCTCGCATAGTTTCTCGGTATTTGCCGTATTAAAAAGCTCCGCTGGGTTTACGGGAGTAACCTCCGAGTTATCGATTACTATTTTCTTATCAGTTCTATCGAACTTGGCCGCGGGGGCCATTAATTCTGCGATAAAAATAATCCTTTAGATTTTACTCACCGTTACGCCACCTTTATGACCTGGCCACTGGTTTTTAATTAAAGCAAAACATTTTGCATGCTAATCGATAAAAAGATATAATTCAAAAGAAAGAGAGAGAGAGAGAGAGAGAGAGAAAAGGTTTCTTCTTTCGATCAGTCTCGGCTTGTCAGTTTCGTATTTCGCTTGTCAGTTTCGTTATAACGATCTGTTCGTTCCAATTCGGTTCTCTTATTATTACGACTTTGATCCGGTAACAAAATGTGTCCATTACCCAGATTCACCCTGTCATTACAGTCAACTTGTCCTCGGACTTTTGAGCAAAGCCACGTCCTGAAGTTCATTACGTTCCGTACGACAGCCTTTAATTATTGTTAGCGCGCGCACACACTTCATCCTTTTGTTCAAGTACTTTCAAATGACAAATTTGCTCGTCCTCTTTTTTTCGTTTCAACGAATTGATTAGAGTAAGTTGTTATTCGAACAAGTCACGCATATTATCCAAATCTTTCAATCGCCGTACTTATTTATACGTAAATACATGATGAATAATTAAAGCCATGTAAAGTAACGTTTCAAAACTCGTTAATATTGATCTTGATATTTTCATATTATATATATATATATTAAAATGAAATAATAACGTATAGATAAACGCGGATATCACAGACATATTTTCAAGAGTAATCGCCTTTTCGGAAATAAATCGTATACTTACATTCATATTTACGAGATAGGTGACTATGAAATATCGGTTGTAATATTATATCGATAGTATCGTACTCTATATCTATATATATATATATATATATATATATATATATATATATATATATATAGAGAGAGAGAGAGAGAGAGAGAGAGAGAGAGAGAATCCTTGGAGAATCCTATTAAATTTTTCACGATCTCCCTGGTCACTCCTTTTATCCATATTTAAAAGACAAATATATCGTATCAACGGGGTCAGCTTTGGACGTGATGGTATACGCGTTCTACCTTAAAGCCTCAACGATATGAATATAACATGTATTGCTACGTCACGCACGAGGCAACGCTATATTCTTTGTTCTACTTGAACGAACGCAAAAGAAATTTCATCTTTGGAAAGATTGTGTAACCAATGAATTTATCGTACTACGGACGAAACCTTTAATTCTTTCTTTCTTTCTTCTTTTTTTTTTTTTTCTATGTCAGTTTTCGTCTCCTCGGATTATATCCTCGAATTTAAATCGTCGCATAATCGATCGACCGCATTTTAAATAGACGACGAACGATGACGACGATATTTATCCCAGAGATTATCGTGCCTGTATTAGATCACTTTTTATTGCTTTCCCTCGAATAATATTCAAACCCTCCTAACGACGTTCAATAAAAAATATTATATCCGTCATTTGTAAATCCACGGTTTCGTATTTTCTCCAACATTTCGTCTTATTTCCTTATTATCGAAATTCGTTTTTTTTTTTTTTTTCATTTGTTACAGAAAGCCTTTCTGCAAAGCAGATCCATATCCTTGGTCGATATGTACATTGATAATTCGGAGCCCAGCGAAAGCGTCGGCCAAATTCATTTCAGCCTCGAATACAACTTCCAGAAGACAACGCTCATTCTAAACATCATACAGGTTGGTTTGAAATATTCATTACTCTAGAATTATAACATGGTCATTGTAACAGAATCTATTTAATAATCAGTTCCGTTAAAGTTTTCCGAATGAAATAATTTTTAATGATGATTAATGAAGTTGAATAGTATATTTAAGAAGTTAAAAGTTCAATGATATTTCTTGGGTAACGTATACGTAAGTAATATAAAACAAAAGAACACTACATATGGTAATGTTTTTATTATTTAAATTTTGCAACAAGTATATACGTCCGTACGGGTTTGTGTGCGTGTATGTATGTGTGTGTGTGTGAGTGTGTGTGTGTGTGTGTGTGAGTGAGAAAGAGAGAGGGAGAGTATGGGAGAGAAAGTAAGTAACACATGGACAAGTCGGTATCGATTAGTTTATGACTTACGTCATATCGAACATCTACATAACGAGTCTCGTTTGAATGGCGCCAATAAACAATTAGATAAATAGTATTTTGCAATTTCTTTGAACGTAGATACGTGACAGTGTTCTGCATGTATCGCACATACATACATACATATATGTACGCACGCTAAACTCCGCCCACTTTGTTCATTATTACGATATGCGTATGTTGAATATTTCTTTTTCATTTTCTTTTTTTTTTTGCGATAAAATCGTCAAGCAACAAAGGTCGGCTTATCGCATATGTGACTTGACGAAGAAAAATATCCAGTTCGTTATCTGAACCATATAAGAAAAGATTAAATATAGGATTATTCGTTATTTCATGAAATAAATATCAACTTAATGTAAAATCGTATGAATACAATATTACGAACATAATGGGAATAATATTTAAGGATTACCTCGAGTAAAGTGTCGTGGAAAAATTTTGAAATTTTACATGGCAACGTGTTGCACGCGTTTCGATTAAAAATCTTCACGTTTAGATAGAATCGAATTAAATCATCGGCACGCCCGTCGTCAGCGTGTAAGGACTAATTCTATGTAACATGAATAATTGAAATGATTATCGTAATTTACAAATGGGTATTCCATCTTTCTATCCAGTTCATCGTTTTTCGAGAACTTAACACAGATTATTCGAAATTCTAATTTGGTCGGACCGATATCGCGACTCAATCGTTCTCTCTCTTTCTCTTTTACTTCCATATCAGAATACATATTAATTCATGCAAATCTCTCTCTCTCTCTCTCTCTCTCTCCCTCTTCCGGTTGGTTTTAGAATTTATTGCCATTATCGACATTGAACTCTCGCAAGCTCCTTGGATATCACGATCAGCAGAAACCAAAATGAGATAAGTTTGAACTGTTTCTCTCTCACTCTCTTTCTCTCTCGCTCGCTCGCTCGCTCGCTCACACTTTTTTATTTTTCTTGCTGAATCATTTCATGTCGAGAGAGAGAGTCAGCAAGAACTGTCAGAGACATTTTCGTTCCGTGTCGCTGTATAGAAATCAAGGCGGTATTTCATGTTCGCGAAGTTGTAACGATGTTCGATAACAATTTCAAGATATAATTTATCCCGCATAAAAGGAATCTGAGAGAAAGGGCTGAGAGAAGAGATTTTTTGTAATTTTTAAATCGCGGATATAAGTAATAACCGATATGTCGTTTAAAAAAAAAAAGAGGAGGGGGGGACAATCGGCATTTAACAGGAATAAAAAAAAAAAATTTTTTATTTTTAATTCGATCTAACGTAAACGCGTGATATATCGTACATCGAGCTTCGAGATCGGTCTTATGATATCCGACTTTATGAAAATAAATTAACGTACGTGGTGTCGTATGCAATCGTTCTTCGAAAATAAGACGGGGATCGTTTCGGGCCATTTCCTGCAACGACGTCATCGTTTACGTTCTCATACTCCGTTTTTGGAATAGAAGCTAATCCGATTAACGCCGTACGAACTCTCTAAACTCTGTTACGCCACGCCACGTTGTACTTTATTATAAAACGAAAGTGGATGTTATTGCGTTGGAACGTTATAATAGGGGGATAGCGAGGTCATTATCGGCCAGACATTTAGACATTTCGATATTCATGTTCGACTAATTTAACGAATCTCGTTGCCCATCTCGTAAAACTTACTTTGGATAATTAAAGCGAACGAATATTAAATGAGTGATATCGATTATCTCGCGCGTGTGCATTGGAAATATGTTTATGATGGATCCACACGCATCTAGCTTCATATAGTATATATTAGGTATTTGCATACGTATATAAATATAGTCAAATGGAACGCGAAGAGATAAAGGTAAAAGCTTTTCTAACAATCGGAAAGCACTTATCGTTCGAGTAAACAAACGCGTTCTATCCCTGCGATGAATTTTTCCGGATGCGATTTTCTCCTCGTAATAGCATTAGAAAGTTTTCTCGAAAAACGAAGCTTTATAGACCCTAATGAAAAAGTATCGCAGGTTTTGCGAAAGAACATTTACGCTTTATCATTTAGATTTTTCCCTTTTTCTTAATCTAATAAAGCCCAAAGGGATGGGGTCATTTAAAAGAGTTTACCCGTGAATCTCGCATTATGTACGTGTTATCATCGTCGAAGGAAGATTTATTTTTTTTAAACGAGGAAACAACTTGGTGTTATCGTGTTACGAAGGAAGAAAAAAAAAAAAAGAAGAAGAAATAGTTTATTCTCATCAGTTCATGCGGAAATAATAATTATATATATAATACACGATTTGAAGAAGGAGAAGAATAGCTGAATTAAAAAAAAAAAAAAAAAAAAAGAAAAAAAAACGGCGATCTTCGTACACGTGCGTTGACTTTATGGAATAGGAATTGCAGTGTAGCTTTTATCGATTTTATTTCCAAGCATCAAAGGCCTTAGAACGTTACGCCTATATTATTAATGGCCGACTACGGGGGAATATTGTGTAATAATTATTACAAAAAGAAAAAAAGATATTCTATCGATCGTTTTCTATTTCTTCTTCTTCTTCTTCCTCTATTTATGATTTATTTTAGAATATAAGAGAGAGAGAGAGAGAGAGAAGAAGAGAGGGAGACGGAGATGAATACGTGAAATTGTGGATTCAACGTTCTTACAAATGGATTTTTGACGTCTTCGTTCGACGTTCTTTTTTCACAGGGTAAGGATCTACCCGCAAAGGATTTGTCTGGGACGTCTGATCCGTATGTACGCGTGACGCTACTTCCTGACAAAAAGCATCGTCTCCAGACAAACATCAAAAGGCGCACACTGAATCCGAAATGGAACGAGACGCTTTACTTCGAAGGTGAGATTTTAAACCTGCATTGATTTTAAACCTCATTTCTCTTCTACATTTATTTATTTTTTTTTCTTTCTTTCTTTCTTCTTTTTTTTTCCGGACGTTTAATGAAAAAGAGAAGAGATAAAAGTCGGAGATAGATATTTTTTATTGTTGTCGTTATCTCTATTTTTCTTTTTGTTTTTCTCTTCTTCTTCTTCTTCTTCTTTGTCCTTCCGTCGCACTCGACGCGATTCGAAATTGTTATTTACATTAGTTAGTAAAAAGAAAAAAAGAGAATAGTATAGAGAGAGAGAGAGAGAGAGAGAGAGAGAGAGAGAGAGCAGAAAAGACAACACAAAATTTTCTCACCGATTTTCATCTTTTCTTTTTTCATTATTTGTCCGCCCCACCCCGCCTCCTCGCCGCCGACTCGTTAATAAAATTCGACACGCTGAACGATTTACAATTCGTATCTCGGGCAAATACACTAAATTGTAAATAGGAGTGGTGTATAAGCCGGATGCTCGACGAAAGTTGTGTTCAGCCTCTCGCTTCGTCGGTCAGGAAATAAATGAAATCCTGATTTTTTTCTTTTTCCTTTTAATTTCGTCGAGCACCAATAACGGATGGCCGCGTTCGAAAACGCCTCGGAAAATTCGATTCGCGGAGAAAATACGGCGTACTGGTTCGATGTGAACGGGACCGAGTTTTTCCCCTCCCTCGCTCCCTCCCTCCCTCTCTCCATCCCTCACTCCGCCCAGTTATGATACGAAATTGTTTGACCATCTGTTAGTTCTCTGTGTGCTTCCGTTGTTTTATCGTTCTTATAAAAACAATATTTAACGCGTTCGACGGTAATTAATAAAAAATAAAAAGTAAAAAATAAAGATCAAAAACAAAGGAAGAAAGAAAAAAAGGAGACGAGTTTATCGCGACACTGAATTCTTTATTAAAAAAAAAAAAAAAAAATAAAAAGAAAAGAAAAAAGAAAAGATGGAGAGAAAAGAGACAGACTTATGGGAAGCAGTTTTGATACTCTGAAAAATATATGTAAGCTATCGAAGTATTCGTTCCTTACAGGTTTTCCTATTCAGAAGTTGCAAAGCAGAGTACTGCATCTTCACGTCTTCGATTACGATCGATTCTCAAGGGACGACTCCATAGGAGAAATTTTTCTACCACTTTGTCAGGTAATTTCAAAGGTTGTACGTATATATGTAGATGTATGTAGATGTTATCCTCTTTAATACTAGATATGCTTTCCTTATACCTGATATATATATATATATATATATATATATATATATATATATATATATATATGTATATTATCATCTCTGCAAGTTTTACAATTCTTTTGTTTTCCTTTTTTTTTTTTTTTTTAGTCGTGTTAATAAACAATTTTATTAAAATAAAACAAGATTTCATTTTCGTCGTTATTTGACGCGACGCTGTGTATAATGTTATCGTTAAAGTAACCGAAAAAGAGGCACAAAAATACGACGGTCTATTTATTATCAACTATAAAGTATCACAGTGTTCACGCAACATCATCCATCCATTTTTCGTTTTTCCATCTAGAACGATAAAACACTTTCCGACACGATTTATACGCTTTCTCTCTCTCTCTCTCTCTCTCTCTCTCTCTCATACACACTATCTCTCTTAGCGAAGTAAGCAACCATTAAAAATGTTCTTCCATTTCTCGTACGAACCATGAGCTTCATGAATCGCAACGAAAGACAATAAAAAGCGTGTACTCTACTACTACGTAGTCAGACGTATCTCCCGGTGAAACGTTCTTTTTAATTTAACTCTTCCTTTTCATCGTGACCTTACTTTTTTCTTCTTTTTTTTTTTTTTTATAAAAAAAAAAAATACATATATATATACATATAAATTCGTAGAAGAAAATTTCGTATTCCGCGCAAAGCGGGTGTAACTTTTTAAAACCGAGATAATGTAAAGAGTGTTTAATCGGTTATGAATCATTGTTGCAAGGTTGATGACAATAGTAGTAGGTACCTTGGCGGATTAATTCGAGATCATGCCATTTTCGAATATACCGATGTTGACAAGACACAGTAGCAGTGATAATTCCTACTACGTACACATTCATTTCCCAAAAGCAAATCTCAACTGTGTGTTCTCTCCTCTTTCGTGGATTGTATAGCGTCAATAGAAACGAACGTACACGCGTATACGTACGACCAACGTAAATAAACGACGATGCTCGTGATTTCTCCTGGATACATACATACATACATACATACATACATACATACATACACGCACGCACGCACATGTGTTTCAGTCTTTCTCGTATTCGCATGAACCGATTAATTGGGAAGAGATATTTAAGAGATATTTTAGAAGACAATATTTTCTTAATATTTTATATTCACTAAGATTCAGTGTTAGTGTATACATTTATAATGATACGATCTTTACACCTATAGGTATATTAATTAATATAGGGGTTAATATAATATATATATATATGATATCAGAATCAATAAAGGTAACCATAATATTATTTAATTTAATTTATGAGAAAAACTAATAGAATATAATAATTTATATTTATAATAGAAATATTATAATCAATATTTTTAATAATTTTATATCCACTAAGATTCAGTGTTAGTGTATATATTTAGAGTAATACGATCTTTACACCTATAGATATATTAATTAATATAGAGGTTAATATAATATATATATATATATATGATATTATAATAAATAAAGGGAATAGTTAAATATTTAATATAATATCAAAATTTATATATAATGTTTTATTTTATGGGTTAATTCCAATAGTCATTACGTTAGGAAGAAAATCTATATTTTATATAATAAACAAAATATTTATATATTTTCTTTTTAGGGAGATTTAATTATATATAAAAATTTATATATAAAACAGTTATTTTAATGACAATATTTTCTTAATATTTTATATTCATTAAGATTCAGTGTTAGTGTATACTGATGACACATGTATCAATCGTTCGATTGAAGATATCGCTGACGCGTTTTAGGTCGATCTATCGGAGAAGCCGTCGTTTTGGAAGGCACTTAAACCACCGGCCAAGGACAAGTGCGGAGAACTTTTGTGTTCGTTGTGCTATCATCCAAGTAATTCGGTGCTCACATTGTCGCTCTTGAAGGCGAGAAATCTCAAGGCCAAAGACATTAACGGGAAATCAGGTAAGATTTTTCTTTTCTTTTGTTTTTTTTTTTTTTTTTTTTTTTTTTTTAAATGATTCCCTGCTCCTCGATCGTTTTAATATGAACAAATTATCTTACAATTTTTTAGATCCCTACGTGAAAGTCTGGCTACAATTCGGCGACAAGAGAATCGAAAAACGCAAGACACCGATATTCAAATGCACTCTCAATCCTGTATTCAACGAAACGTTCGCGTTCAACGTGCCATGGGAAAAGATAAGAGAGTGTTCGCTCGACGTTATGGTCATGGACTTCGATAACATAGGACGTAATGAGCTTATTGGCCGCATACAGTTAGCGGGTGAGTTCAATGTCGAAGCTTCGTAAATTGTATGTTGCGTTATTTCGATATTAGAATCGTTAAAAAAGTACATACATGTGAGATAAGAATTCGTAAGGACAAGATCGTTACCGTCGTAACTTTCTATCGACTCTTTGGAGACACGGGATTTCGGAAAATAAAACTGAGAACGCGTTGCACGGAAATTTTATTTGCGTTTGAAATCAAACAAGATCGGTATACCTTTTTCATCGACAAAGTAATCGCGCGATATAATATAACGTGAAAAGATAATAATAATAATAATAATAATAATAATAATTCGATTCAATTCGTTGAAGAAGAAGAAGAGGAAAGCCTAAATATAAACCTACGCGCATGATGCAGCTATTGCGATATCTCTAAAAATGTCCTCCGACCGATGCATTCGCCGTGCATGAAAAAATCAATTGGAGACACTTTTGATCCCAACGTCGTTTCCAAAGAGTTGAGAGAATAAACGCCACTTATCTGTGTACGCCCGGTATCTCGTTCGACATAATCGATCAAATAGATAGAATCGTTTTTCGATGTTGTTGTTAAAGAAAAAAAAAAAAATAAAAAAACGCCGCGGATATGTGGAGTGCTTGGCGGGGGAGAGAAAAAGAAAGAAAGAAAGAAAGTTAAGAAAAAATTAAAAAAAAAAATAAATAAATAAATAAATAAACAATGATTTTCAGGCAAGAACGGAAGCGGGGCGAGCGAGACGAAACATTGGCAGGACATGATAACGAAACCGAAACAAACTGTAATACAGTGGCATCGTTTGAAGCCCGAATAAAAAGGTCAGCAATGGAGGAATGATCTTTGCCGATCGTACGTACGAGCGAATTCGGACTCCTTGGAGAAGCGATTCGTCCGAAGGGGGATCGTTCGATGACGATGACGATGACGATGACGGTGACGGTGACGGTGACGATGACGACTATGATGACTATGACGACGACGATTACGACGATAATGAATGACGATGATGATGATGATGATGATGATGATGAACGCGCTTCGATCGATCGTTCCGTATAGAAAAGTTCCATTTAAAAAGGAGGGAAAAGAAAGAAACAAAAAAAAAAAAAAACAAGCGAAGAAGAACAACAACGTCAGGGGAAAAAAACGACGTATCCTCGTCGGTATATCCCCGTTTGTCGGCGGATATACACGCACACACTGATATACATACGTATACGTACACACTTAAGAGATATGTATATGTCCGTATAGAAACATTCCATGCAAGCATTTAATTACAGGGAGAGACCAGACGTACACGCATTATTGGACACGTTCACACATACCTATATATCATATGTATACTACGAATGGCACGAAGAAGTGGCGAACGATATTATTAAAGAAAATTTCCTCGATGGGAGAGTTCTGAACGAAGAGATCGCGTGAAAGGGATATATATATATATATATATATATATATATATATATATATAATGTCGTAAAGAGTGGGTGAATGTGTACGTCGGTGCGTGCGTCCGTGCGTGCGTGCATTTGTGTCTGTGTCAGTGTGTATGTGAGAGAGAGGGAGAGAGAATGAACGATCCTTAATCGCGACGTTAATTGACATGGGCCGAGGGTTGCGAGGTAACTTTTTTCGATCGACTGTTCCCTAGAGAGCGGAAGGGAGAGAGAGAGAGAGAGAGAGAGAGAGAGAGAGTGCGTGTGTGCGTGTGTGAGAAAGAGAAAAAGAAGAGAGAAAAGGAAAATCACGTTTCCTTACCGAATAAAGTTACGAAGAAAAGAAAAGAAAAAAAAAAAAGAAAAAAAAAAAAAAAAGAAAAAAGTTAAAAGAAGAAAAAAATCCAAGAAGAAGATAAAAAAGACGAAAAGAATAAGAAAGAGATTTAGTAAGCTGTTATCTTTCTCAGAGACGTTGTTGACCGTTTTTGTATTTTCGAAAGTACCGCCGGTAATTTTTAAAACGAATATTCGCGCGCGCGCACACCCCTCCCTCCCCCGACCCCCGCCCACGTTCATTATAGTGAGAGGTAGTTATTAACGCTAAGGTAAATTTTTATATATGAATACATTTTTGCTGCCGAGCGAGTAATTTTCTAATCGCGCGTTGACGCTACTACTATTATATATGATTTTTGTCATTTTCCTTGTCATCATTTTCAGCTGCACATTGACATTAACGAAAGTAGAAGAGAAATTGAATGGGATGAACAGATTTTTTCAAAAAAAAAAAAAAAAAATAAATAAATATAAAAGAATGGAAGAAAAAAAAAACAATAAAAGAGGGAAGAGAAAACAAAAAGAAAAAAGAAACGCGTGAAATGTGACGAGTACGGAAAGTAAATGAAAAAGTAAAAAATAATAAAAAAGAAGTTGCATTTATTTTGCTATTACCCATGAAAAGGGGTATCGTCTCGTTCTTTATTTTTTTTTTTTTGCTTTTCTTTCCGTTCACGATTCGTTTTTCTTTTTTTTTTTTTTTTTTTTTTTTTTTTATGATAATAATAATCTCGTTCGAAAAGCGAAACTGGTATTGGATTAATTGTTACGATATTTGAACGTGCAAGCTGTGTCTCGGTTGTTTGATTCGCTCGAACAAAATATGATCATAAGTTTTCGACTAGTAGCTATCGTTCGTAGTTAGTACCAACCACAAAACGAAAGGGGACGATGGATATATAAAGAAAGAAAGAAAGAAAGAGAAAGAATATTTTTAACGAGAAACTTTTGTATCGAAGACGTGATTTCTTGGGTAGGGGTAGGGAGATAATTGTCGAGCGGTAAATTGTGATCGGTGGGTGTACCTTATACGCTACTTATTAACAAAAATACGGGAAAAGAAATAAAAAAAATTGGAGAAGAGAGTTGATAAAGGATAATGAGAAAAAAAAAAGGATAAGAAGAGGAAGAAGAAGAAGAAGAATCTATTGTTACATTATACCTGATATTCTGCTGTTAATAACAATAATGTAGATAATACAAACCCCCCTCCAGTCGAATAAAATTCGATCGTGAATTTTGCTTGGTAAATGCTCGCTCCGAGCGTAATAATGTATCATCTCTCTTAACGGCACGTACGGGATTAAGAGAAGAGGAAACGAAAAAGAAAGAAAAAAGAAACAAAAAAAAAAAAAAGCAAAAAAAAAAGAAAAAAGAAAAAGGAAAAAAATAAAACTGAGAAAGGCAAAAGCTCTATTACTCGCTATATAAAATATCGTAATATGCAGGACGTAAATCAATTATAGATACGAACAAGCCGAACAACCTGTAATCCAATTTATTATCACAATGTATTATTATCAATATCCTTTAAGAATATTCGTATCGATAATTAATATGCAGTCCCGAATAATTCGGGAGCGATGATGATTTTAACGTCGATCCCGATGCGTTTCCTCATTTCGATCGATCGATCGATCGATCGATCGATCGATCGAACGACCGTCGTCGCTTAGGGCTCGAAGATATCGATATATCACGGGATATATACCAGTATGTATATGTATGTATATCTCGCTCGCGGTTACGGTATTATACTGGCACGGGTTCTTTTTCTTTTTTTTTTTTTTTTTTTTTTTTTTTTTTCTTTATATAAAAAAATAACCAACTTTCTCATTGCGCGTCTTGCGAAAGCGTATGTGTGTAAGTGAGGAATGTGAGAGAGAAAATTTAATACTTTACGATACCGATAAGGAATCGGATTAAAAGGAGACAGGATATACGGGTCGTTTTCTTTCGAAAAGCCTCCCCCACTCGAAAACTAATTGTAAAAGGAGAATATCCTCTATTACGCGCATATTTTTACAAATACCTATGGAGTTAGCATAACGAAGTAGCTACGTTAACGAAGAGACGACGTTGTACGTTTTCATAATCGAGGATCGATCTCTCCTGTCGCATCTGAAACGAGGCTTATTGTGTGCACAAAGAGAGAGAGAGAGAGAGAGAGAGAGAGAGAGAGAGAGAGAGAGAGAGAGAGAGAGAGAGAGAGAGAGGAGGATTACATACCGTAAGGGGTTAGTAAGTAAAAGAGAAAAAAAAACTAAATAAAAAAATAAAAGGCGAGTAAATTAGTCTATAATATGAATTAATATAATATATATTTATGTATTATATATAGATTATATATACATATATATATATATATATATATATATATATATATATATAAATGTGAGTAAATGGTTATATAATGAATATATTATATAAAACCAATATTTCTGTGTTTGCCAGGGAGTTCTGCCCCCTGGATCCCCGGCGAAAAAGCTTTGCTTTTTCGCAATAGGTATGATCGTTGTAGTTCTGTCATCGTGATGATTTTCTTTCTGCATAAAATATTAAACTCGTTTCAATCGTTCAGCTTTTATGCGTTAGGCACGACCGCCACTGTATATGCCATATATTTTAATTACAATACGTTAATTATGAAACAATAACATCGGGACACACGAGATCATTCGTTTGAAATTTTACGCGATACCTCTTCATGTGCCATAAACGGTTGTGTTTGTAAAATTTAATCGTATCCCCGATATCGAGATCGATCTAGATTTTTGTTGCTACGAATCGAAGAAGAAAAAAAGAAATAATAATGATAAGAAGAAATAAATTAATATAACAAGGAAGAAAAAAGGAAATAAGAAGAAGAGGAAGAAGAAGAATGAAAGGATTTAAAGACACACGGTTACACTTACATTTAAGGGACATTCATAATTCCTGCAGAACTTGAAACATAATTGAAAGATTATATTTTTATCGATTGTTAAAGCGAGGCAACGCTTTTCGCGATGGCGATTACATAAAGGAACTCCATGCGGTCGTGCCTAAAAAGTATTGGAGTAGCACAAAAGATTAGGTAATATTTGTATGTCGTAGCCTGTATACATTGTATATACGTATAAGATTAAAAAAAAAAAAAAAAAAAAAAAAAAAAAAAAAAGAAAGAAAAGAATAGAAAAGAAAAAAAAATGTTTCCCGGTTTATCGATCATGCACGTTAAAATGATGGTATTACGTGGTGTTTATTAGTAATTTCAAATTTAACAAGTTTCAGAGCCCGGTCGTTTAGTTGAAAGTTTTTCGTGGAAAATAAATTGTTGCTGTTGACTAACGGAAAAAGTAAAAGAGCAAAAAGAAAAAAAAAAAAAAAGATTATCTAGTACTACTATGTGATTAATTAGTATTCCGCATATACAGGGTGATGCGAAGGAAACGCACTAATATTGGATATTTGTCGTAATAGAATCGATTGTAATCGCATTGTGTATGTATATAATTAAGAAGCTTCGATCGAAGTCATCGATATCGATTATTCATCTATTTTCATTATTTTATGATCGGCGCATGAAATTAGCTCGTACCAATTAGTTACTTGAAGAAAAACAAAAAAAAAAAAAATAAGGAAACGATAAAGAGAGAAAGTGACGTACATGTTGAGTACTTTATAGCAAAATTATCATCAAAATTAAAGAGATCGTGCCAAAAAAATTTTAATTAGTGAAATGCTTGGTAGACAACATAGTCTATGTTCTTTTAGTTTTCTTTTCTTTCTTTCTTTCTTTTTTTTCCTTTTTTTTTTTTTTTTTGTTAAACGAAACTTTTACACGTTACTCGCGTACGATTTTTTGTCTCTTTAATTTAAATTAAATACTACCAATTCCGGCGTTTAATTTATTAATTAATTAATTTATCCCTTTTTCTCGTTTCTCATTATATCAAGTATATTGATGGTCCGTGTATAAATGTTATTAATTTAATTTTATTCAATGATACGTTCAAGTATTACCGACATCGTATCTGATGTCATTTAAATAGGATAAGTATTGTCTACTACGTTTTAAGTACTCGCATTTTGATTAATTTTGAAACTTTGATACCGCAAGACAACGATTCGGTAGCTTGTTCGGAATAGCCGATAAAATTTAAGCGTACCACGAAGAGTATAAAACGTGTATACTGGTGGCTTCCTAGGTTTTATATATCCTAGGCTTCTTATTTTCGTCGTGTCAAATCGTTGACCATGATTTTAACGTTCGTTACAGACTGGGTTTAAACATTTTAATGCTTAAGTAACTATCGTAATTGCGAAAGAAAATATCGTGTGTGTTATATAGGGATGCTAATTTATATCGTGATACATGTATGTCAAAAGCGTAGGTAATTAATACAAAAACGACAACTACAACACAACATGAACACGAGAGAGAGAGAGAGAGAGAGAGAGAGAGAGAGAGAGAGAGAGAGAGAGAGAGAGAGAGAATATTCAGTTGGCACAAAACAAAACGATAAGAAAATAAATGAATAGCTGAAATATGGTGGTCGGAAATGTTCGATGTTTAAAACTTTACATTGCGCAGTTTGAAAATACATATATTAGTTCAATAAGAGGTATATAGAAGAGAGAGAGAGAGAGAGAGAGAGAGAGAGAGCCGAAGGCAGCAAAAGAAAAAGAAAAAGAAAAAAAAAACGAAGAAAATAAAATTTAGAAAATAGTTTGCAATAGTAAGAAACGGAAAGTGAAGTGGGCCTTATACTATGGATTACGTCAATTGTAAGCAGCTTAAAAGAACGATCAAGTTTTATCCCGAGCATGAAAGAACGACATTAATTGTTGTATAAGTATGATTGTCATTATTAGTGTTTTCATTATTATTATTATTATTATTATTATTATTATTAATATTATCATTAATATTATTAATTATTATTATTATTATTATTATTATCGATCATACTCGGTACTAAAGGAAAAATGCTATTCTGCGTAATTAAGTCGTCGTTGCAAATACACACATATACGTACTTACCTTACCATGTAGAAACGATATTTTGCATTTATAGATTTTTAGCTCCGATTATTATCGATTATTATCCTTGTCTTTCTTTCTTAGTTTCGTTTGCAATAGATCGATATAGAGAGCCTAAAGTATATATAATTATTCCTCTCTCGATTTGTACATTTAAGAGCTACATGTTTCATTAACAGTAAACTCAACATATATATATATATATATATATATATATATATATATATATATATATGTGTGTGTGTATGTACGTATGCATGTATGCATATATCGCGCATGTATAAGAAATTGTCTCTACATTGCAAAATCCTTAGCAATATAGCGTCGACGTTAAAAAACAATAAGAAAATGTAATGAATGAAACATGGAGCACAGTTCAGAAATTCAATCGGTGATACCAATTTGTTTCTTTCTCTTCTTTTTCCTTTTTTTTTTTTGTCTTTTTTTTTTTTTGATTCTCCTTTGGAAATATTAGGCGCGTGAATGTATATAAAATTATGTTACATCTTACGATTTTTGGTTTTTCTAGTCGCATTTTGCTCTTTGCGATAATACAAAAATTCGGTTAATTCGACTTAATCACCCGACGAAAAAAATAATACAAATGTGTGTGTGTGTGTGTGTGCGTGTGCGTGTGCGTGTCTAAATAAATAGTACATATATTTTTCGCCTTGTTTTGGCTATCTTTTATAAGAAATAGCCAAGCGTCTTATCTCATGAAAGTCATCGGGCCTGAATAATAAATTAACGGGCCCGAATCACGAACATACCTGGATATAACGTTGTTCCACAGAATTACAGATATTTTTGCTGCGCAATGGATTAAGACGATAAGAAAATGAGATAGCGATGAATGACAGATGGAAAGACAGAAAGAAAGAAAGAAAGAAAGAAAGAAAGGTAGAAAGAAAGAAAGAAAGAAAGAAAGAAAATATATAGGTAGACAAAAAAAAGAAAGTGTAAAGAAAGAAAGAGCGAGAGAGAAAAGAAGATACCGTTACTAGATTAATGTTTAAATGAGATATATCTATTTCCAATACGCTACGTGTAAGGTATGTCATTCTGTATGATTAAAAGTAAGCTGATTAAGTGAGTGCCGCGTAAGTTTCCTAGACGTAACTTGTGTCCGCTAAATTGATCCGAGAAGAAAAGTTATAACATTTAAAGAAAAAAGAAGAAAAAAGAAAAAAGAGAGAGAGAAAAAAGAAAAACAGTTCACCAACGAAATCTCGTTTATTGGAGTTAAATCCTTTGGCGCTCTCAAATTATCCATGCCTTTTTTATTCTTTTTCTTTCGTCATCTTTTATTGTCCTTTCGTTACTCTAATTTCCAACGACGACAAAAATATTCACGATTTTATATCTTTTTCATTTATTTTTACACGTTTTCTTACGTGCTTCTCTATTTAAATATATATATATATATATATTATTTTATACAAGCAGCAAACTTGAGCCGTATTCGCGAAGTCAAAAATGATTAGAATTAAAAAATAGGTGCTAGACCGATAAGATGGAAGGGGAAAAAAAAAAAACGTTCGAGATATGTGTTCCATCGAATTAAAAGATTTCTGTCATATTTTTCGATTGTCCATTCGATGTTCTTCTTTTATTTTCTTATTTCTTTTCTTTTCCTTTTTACACGGACAAATTTCAATATACATTTCGTACAAATATTAACGAGGGATGATCGTTCATCGATTATCCGATGCTTTCTCGAAAATTTATTTCACGATTGACACGTGGACACCTATAGTTTCGTATAATTATTGTAAATCGTGCAATGAAATGAATGAAGTGATTAAACGTTAATACGTTGTACCGTATACGGGGTATAAAAGTTTGACGAATGAAATGCGATATAGTTTTTGTTGTTAGATGATCATCAGCTGATGGATCAGTTGGCGATCGGTATAGTGTTAAGTAAAGCGCGTTAGCGCTTTCGCAGATTATTAACACTTAAACGTACGCGAACACAACGATATATATATATATGTATCAGCTGTTATTGTACATATATATATATATATATATATATATATATATATATATATATATATGTATCAGCTGTATGTACGAGTACGTTCTCCTTGCAAAAACAAAATGCATATCCTCGTTGCTCGTTGAAACAACGATCGTGTTTTTCGTTTTTCGTAAGAGTGATTAAAATAGAAAAGAAAAGAAAAGAAAAGAAAAAGAAAAGAAAAAAAAAACACAAAGAAAGAAAGAAGAGGATCGATAAAAATTCGTAATTGTTTCGAGCTAACATAATTATATACGAAAGCAATCGTGTAACGCTTTCCTTTCAGCGACGAGACCGACGAGTTTTCGTTCTCTCTTCGTCCGTTCGAAATATTATCGATTATCTAACGTCGCCCTCGCCGAAGGAAAGACGATTCGAAAAATCGCATGAATACGGGAAAAGGATCGACGGTTTAATTTTGTCGGCTTACCGCATTCTAAGCTCGCGCGAGCTTTTCTTCCTAACTACGAAATCAAATAATCTTTGGAAAAGCTAAGATTTCTTCGCATTCTTTTCCCACTTCGTTTCTTTTTCTTTTTTTTTTTTTTTCTTTTCCTTCATTTCATACGTACACGCGTAATATATATAGAAGAATAGAGTAAGATACAAAGAGCTGAATGTAATAAGAAAAACGAATCTCTGTGTGCGTGCGTGCGTGCGTGCGTGTGCGTGTGTGTGTGTATCGAGTCAAAGGAAGAAAATGCAATAAAATAGTAAAAGCACAAAAACGTTGAAGATATGAAAGGGAGCCAAACGAAATCTTGAGCTAGCTTACATTTCGCTCTTCTTATATCACATTCTTTTCTTATTTCGTTTTATTTTCTCTTATCTCGATGCATACTAACTCACGGCTCATCGAAAATCAATATTATTTTGCTTCGAAGAAGGAACGTTTTTTTTTTTTAATTGTCGAAAACGAGAGAGAGAGAGAGAGAGAGAGAGAGAGAGAACAAATTATTGATTACCGTTCGACACCCGTGACATGTAAAACAATTTGGAAGATCGAAACGATGTTATTGTATTTAAATAAAAGACCCTCTGTTTGAAAAAAGAAAAGAAGAAGAAGAAGAAGAAGAAGAAAAAAAAAACAGATAAAAGACACTACGTAAGAAATAAAAATGGATTATCTCTGCGCTCCCATTTCTTTCAACTCGCGTCTGCGAGATGCACGAAAATAATGATAACACTTCGTTTCCTTTCCTCTAATTCTCTAATTCTCGCATTAAAATTATTCGATCGATCGTTCGAGACGGCTCATGATATTTTTGTTTTTTTTTTTTTTTTTTTCCGTTCCTACGAAAAAACACCCCGAACGGAGAGTGACTCTTCCTATTTAGGATAATTTGAAATTAATTAATTTTTACACTGGGGGAGGGGTGGAGGGGAAGGGAATTAAACAGGAAAGAAAATATATGCGCATGTACGTACACACATATTACTTTATTCTCGTGTATTCTCTTTAATCGGTGATACTCGTTGGCGATAACAACATTAAATTGGAGATAACAGAGTTTCAGGACGACATACTTATCACGTTTGTACTTTTTAGCAAGCTCGCGACCGTCATAGCGAGCTTGTACGAGATATCTTTTATTAGGAGACGACTTTTTATTCCAGCATTGTGCAATGCCAAATGATATAGATCGGCGTAAAACTGTATGCATATTAAAAAAAAAAACAAAAAAAAAAAAACAAAAAAAAAAGAAAGAAAGACAAAGAAAAAATATGACGAATTACAATCAACGTGAGAGGAAGAGTGATTTAGATTTGTTTATTTTATTTTATTTTTTTTGTCACACCTTCGCACCATCGCCATCTATTGGAACATCGGAAAATTCTGGGCTGACCTCGGTACATTGAACGGCGATCGTTTGAAAAGGCGTCACTAAAAGCGTGACACTCGTACGCTGCAAATGGTAAAAAAGCAATAGAGATAACGAGGTATAACGATTAGCAAACGATAATGCTCGAAATCTAGTCTAGACTTTTCTAAGTTCGATGTAAAAAGGATTAGTTGTTAATCTCGAAACGATAAGGATTTAATGGATAATGCATATTCATAATAAGGTCGGTTTATATGAATTATATCTCTTGTAGCAGGTAAATAAAATCGTGTGACGTAATCGGACGTAAATGGAGATAGAAGAGAGGAGGTGGTGGAGGAGGAGGAGGAGGAGGAGGAAGAAAGTTAATCGCGCGTACGATATTAGCTTTACCTCTTTGGCGACGCATCCGTGTAATTCCTTATATTGCAGGACGATTTCGCGCGAGCATCTCTTAACGTTCCACCTAGACCAGGAAAATGTATAGGCCGTACACAATAGACCAATGCATTCTTGCAAGTGTTCCTGGGCAACCGGATGTTTCACGGATAGTCCTTTTATGTAACTCGCCGCGTCTCGTTCCGGAAATAAATCGCAGCCACCTTCTCGCATTTTCTAAAGCGCCGATTGTACGCAGAGAAATCGACAAAAAAAAAAAAGAAAGAAAGAAAAAAAAGAAAAAAAAGGAATCTCGACGAGATTAGGTAAGAAATTGGAGTGCGTATATATATATATATATATATGTATATGTATGTATGTATGTATGTATGTATGTATGTATGTATGTATGTATGTATGTATGTATGTATGTATGTATATAAACGATAGGATAAATTTACAAACTCACGTCTATTAAAAAGTTCAACTTCATATACGTGCCAACGATATTTTGAAGGGCCGACGAGGTGCCCCCTATTAACGAGTTCAAACATACCGAATCCTCCTAAGAGATATCGATAGGTTTAACAAACAATTGATACGAATCGTAAAGTACGTCGACCTACCCTGACGACAAATTCCACTTGCACGGTGGCAGCTGTTATGTTAAGAGTCACACCGCCGCCACTATTCCTTCCCATTTCTGGCTTGAGTTCCCAACTTTGAAATGGCAAATTGATCAATTTGTATGCCGCAAGACCATGAATTCCAAATCTGCCGGTACGAAATGTTATCTGTTGTTTGTCCTCGTTGAACTTTATGTCATGGATGTCTTGGGTCGACCAAATATTTTTCTCGGAAATCCAATGAGCCACCAACGGTGGTTCGAACCATAAAACCGTATCCGGTAATCTAGGATGGATATCGTTGGAATAGGAAAACTCGTCGTCTAATTCGTTCTACCTTCCTAGATCTTGTACGATACGATACGATACGATACGATACGATACGACGCGTTCTTTTGTAAAATAGACGTACGTTAACGTAACCAATACAAGGGCCTCCATCGCAGTTTCCAAAGCCTTCATCTCATTCTCGATCACTTCCGGCGTTCTCTCGGTGGGCGGTACAGGCGGCGGTGCCTTGTACGGTTTATAAAAAGGCACGTGCTTCAATTCTTTCGGAATTTGCACTGCAAGCGGAAACGACGTCCGTTAGAACGATCCTATCTCCTTCGCGTTTTCATTTCGTTATACGTTAGAACGTTCGAACGAGGGTTACGAGTGGTAAGAAATATTTCTCTTCTCATGTCCTTAGGCTGAGGCGGTTGATAAAGGAGATCAATGTGATAGACTCCACCTAAGATTTTGTACTTTCGTAGATTAACTTCCGTCTTTTCGCATTTGGTGAACAACAGCTTTCTAAGTTCTTTCCGTAATTCCTCTGCGATAAGAGAACGGATAACGAAGGCATTATCGATGACCCGATATCCAAATAAATAAGAAAATCAAAAGCTACCTTCTTTGAACAAAATGATTTCGTTCGGAGTCGGTAAATACGGTAGGGGTTCTATTTCCTGTTCCGATTCCTGTCTCTTTATCCGACCATATTGACTACCGGCTTTTTTTCCTTTCTTATCTGGCTTTACCGGCACTACCGGTGCCGGATTCTCCATTTTCCATAACATAGTCTTTTTCTCTTCCATCCTCAAACGACGTCCCTCGACTTGTTCCTCTCGTATTCTCCGTTTCGTTTCGTATTCCTCGGAGCAAAAAGTGATAAGATCTGACAGAGAGAGAGAGAGAGAGAGAGAGAGAGAGAGAGAGAGGGAGAGAAAGAGAGAAGAAAATAAATTTCCTTGGGATTTTTCGATCTTTCCTTCTCTTCCCAATCGAAAAAGAAAGAAAGATATATATACATATATATAATATAT